>MU783669.1:0-16056 GCA_026770625.1 Nicotiana glauca
CAAAGACCAATTTTGTCATTTTCTTTAATTTTGCTCTAAAACAAATTGCTACCTAATTAATACTAAGAATGAAATTAAATCCTAAATGCGTATTTTGTATTTTTAACATGAGTTATTATGCAACTAATTAATACGACAAAAATGCAACAAAATTCTTAAAAATTATAAAATTATTTAATTTGAAACTTTTGGAATAATTTGCTTAGGATAAAAATCACGTGCTCACAGCTACAAACTTAGGATTCTAATTCTCGTGCATGTGAGCACGTGTTAGCATAGCAAATCTATTTTTTATATTCTTGCACATATGTATAATTAGTTAGGACTAGACTAATAGGGAGAATACACCTCTACAGTAGGATAATAAATTTTGATTCCTTTTATTTGTATAAATAGCTATGCAGCAGTTGAATAAAAATTACACAAAAATTTCCTCTACGACTTTCTTCTTAGAATTCTTATAAAAATTACACCAAAATTTCCTCTACGACTTTTTTCTTAGAATTCTTTCATGGTACTAGAGCAGTAGAAGATCGATCCATCATCTCCTTCTTTGCTCGATCTATGCATATCTTGAATCATGCCTGACAACACTGAACCAACGATCACCCAAACAGCTACTGGTGAAGTATCCATCATTGACTCCAATCATGCTTACTTCCTTCATTCCTCTGATGCACCAGGAATGTTGCTTGTCAAATCTGCCTTTGATGGCAGAGGATTTCAAGGTTGGAGAAGGTCAGTGCTCATAGCCCTTTCAGCCAAGAACAAAATAGGATTCATCAATGGTGTTTACCCTGCTCCAGCTGCTGATTCAAAGGATTTCCAGCTCTGAAGTAGATGCAATGATATGGTCACATCCTGACTACTCAACTCACTAGCCAAAGACGTAGAGGATAGTGTCATCTACTCAAATCTGCTAAGGACCTGTGGACCAGTTTAGAACATAGATTTGGTCAGTCAAATGGAGATAAGCTTTATCAACTAAGAAAGAAATTGTCAGGATTAGTCCAAGGGACAAATGACATAGCAAGCTATTTCACAAAACTCAAATGACTATGGGATGAGTTGGATTCACTAAAGTGTGATGTGAAATGCAGTTGCTTATTTGTGGGAGAGGGGAAACAAAGACTAGAAAAATTACTAGAAGATGAGAAAACTCATTCAGTTTCTTATGTGTTTAAATGACAGTTATGGGTAAGCAAAGGGAAACATTATCATGATGAATCCTTTACCAAACATAAACCATGCATATTCTCTTGTACTACAAGATGAAAGCCAAAGAGAAATATATGCCAATCCACTCATTTGTCCTGTGTCCTCAGCTTTCAATGTCACAAACCAAAGAAACTTTGCACAAAGAGGAGGAAAATAGACTCAAAAAGGATATGCTCAGTATCCAAAACTTGGAAACAACATGCAAAAGGTAACCAACAATTCTGTTCAGAGGAATTCAACTTTCAAAGGAAAGAAAAGCAAGTTTAATCCTAATGTTTCATGTGGTCATTGTAAAAAGGTTGGACACACTGTGAATGATTGTTATAGAATAATTGGATTTCTAGAAGACTTTTACTTCACAAAGGGAAATCCAATGCACATCAGGGGAAATGGAACATTTCAAGTGGAGCAAATAGAACATAAAAATGCTAATCAAACTGAAATGATCAATCAGCATCTATCACAGGATCAGTTCTCTCAACTGATACAACTGATCAAACAAGTCAAAGTTGCAGACACGGCAAATTCAAGAGCAGAAATTAATGCCAATGTTGTTGATGGTACTATTGCAAGATATTTAGAAACTTGTTTTTCAGTTTTCAATTCTAGTACATGGATTATTGACTCTGGGGCCTATAAACACATGTGTATTGACTCTAATGCCTTTGTTTCTTTAATAGCGTTATCAGTTCCCTTGAACATAAACTTACCTAATTCATTTAAAGTCACAGTCACTCACATAGGAAGGATTGTTATTCTACCTTATTATATCCTAAAACATGTATTGCATGTGCCTAGTTTCAAATATAGCTTATTATCTGCTAACAGGTTTTGTTTGCAATTTCAGTCAATCCACTTTTTCACTTTTTCCTACTGTTTCCTGTAGGCCATTTGAGTGAAGAGGCCACAAGTTTTTGGTGAAGATAGGCAAGGTCTTTACCTCTTGGAGCCAAATCAAGTTAGAAATAGAATAGAAGTAAAGACCACTCTTTCCTCCAATAAAAATGTCTTTAGTGAATTGTTAGTTTCTTTTCCTTTATCAGCAAATGTAGTTTCAGACGTAAGCCTTTGGCATGTTAGATTGGGGCATTTGCCTTTTTCATCAATGAAGCATCTCAGTTTTATCTCTTTACCCTCTATATCTGAATGTTTCTGTGATATCTGTCCTAAAGCTAGGCAAACTAGAATTCCTTTTACTCTAAGTCAAATTAAAACAAAAAGGCCTTTTGAGTTGATTCATGTTGATGTTTGGGGTCCCTACAAGGTAACCACTTGTACTGGTTTCAAATATTTCTTAACTATTTTGGATGACTACAGTAGAGGAGCTTGGACATTTCTCATGAGTACCAAAAGTAATGCTTTTGGTCTACTGAAGAATTTTTTTACAATGGTGGAGAGACAATTTGGGATGAAGGTACAGAAGTTGAGAACAGACAATGCATTTGAACATGGCAAAGGTTCTCAAGAAGCAGATTTCCTTGCTTAAGAGGGAATACTGCACCAAACATCATATGTGACCACATCTCAACAGAATGGTTGGTTGAGAGGAAGCATAGACATCTTATAGAAATTGCAAGAGCTTTGCTATTTATTGGGGAGTGTGTGTATTGAATGCTACTTATCTGATCAATAGGCTACCTTCTAAGGTACTCAAAGGTAGCTCACTTTATTTTGTGCTGTTTAAACAAAAACCATCATATGAATCATTCAAATGTTTTGGTTGCATTTGTTATGTGTCTACTCTGTATAATGGGAGAGGAAAATTTGATCTCAAGGCGAAGCCTTGTGTGTTTCTGGGATACCCTTTGGGACAAAAAGGGTATAAGGTTCTGGATTTAGATACAAAAAGGGTGACAGTCTCAAGGGATATTCAATTTTATTGAAACTAATATCTTTTTGCCTCTACCAACCTATCTTCACCTTCCATCTTTCCTATTCCCTCAACTACAGCATATGATCCTCCCTCAGATAACATTTCCCAAATTCATATTGCATCTGTGGAACATTCTCAATCACCATCCCAATCCATCCACCAAAACATTCCTATTACACCTTAACCAGCTTCTACTCCTCACTCAAGATCTGTTTCATATTCTCCTTTATCCATAACTCTACCAGAAATCAGAAAGTCCACCAGAACACATGACACACCAGCATGCCTATAGGACTATGTTTGCAATTCAGTATTCCTAGCTGATCTAACTACCTCGTGTTTTATGGAACCAATCCAGCCTAATGTGCTACCTTTTACAACCATTTTATTTGCCAACCAATCTCTCATTAACTCAACGTCTTACCTCATAGAACCTACCTCCTATTCACAGGCCATGTTACATCCAGGATGGTAGGAGGCCATGGACAAGGAATTGGAAGCTCTTGCTTTGAACAAGACTTGGGAAGTAGTCCCTTTACCTGTTGGGAATAAAGCTTCCATGCAAATGGGTCTATAGAGTCAAATACAAATCAGATGGTTCTTTGTAAAGGTTCAAGGCTTGCTTGATTATTAGGGGAGACACACAAAGAGAAGGCATAGACTTCCATGAAACTTTTCTCCAGTTTTCAAGATGATAACAATCAGATGTCTTCTTGCTATTGCAGTAAAGGAAGGATGGCAAGTATTACAATTGGATATGAACAACGCCTTCCTGCATGAAGATTTTTAGGAAGAGGTATACATGAAATTCCCAACAGGAACATCATCACCTTCACCCAATCATGTTTGTCTTTTGAAGAAATCTCTATATGGGCTGCAACAAGCCTCATGACAATGGTATGCAAGGCTCACCGCAGCCCTGAATTTAAAAGGGTACTCACATTCCATAAATGATTACTCTTTATTTTTTAAGAAATCAGCAGGGAGTAATACTATAGTTGTTGTCTATGTTGATGACATTTTAATCACAGGGAATGACTACAATAAACAGGAAGAACTTAAATTTTTTCTTGATTCTAATTTCAAAATTAAGGATCTTGGAGAAGCACATTATTTTTTGGGTTTTTAAATTATCAGAGAAAAATAGGGTATCATTTTAACTCAAAAACGTTATACCTTGGATCTCATATCTGAGTCTGACTGCATGGAAATGAAACCAGCTTCTTCTCCTTTAGATCCCACTGAAAAGCTTCGTTCAGACCAGGGTACCTTGCTTTAACATCCCACCTTTTATTGCTGCCTGTTGGGGAAATTAAACTTCCTCACCCATACTTGACCAGATCTCTCTTTTGCTATGCAGCACATCAGCCAGTTCATGCAAACACCTCGCAATCCTCACCTAGATAATGCTTATCACTGTCTCAAATTCCTCCTCAAGGACCATGGTTTGGGATTATTTCTGAATTCACGATCTAATTTCCAGGTGTTGGCTTTCTGTGATTCCGATTGGGGATCTTGTCCACAATCTCTGAAATCTATTAGTGGATTCTTTATCAGCTTGGGAGGAACTCCTATTTCCTGGAAGTCAAAGAAACAGTCTTCAGTCTCTCTCTCCTCCGTTGAAGTAGAGTATCACTCAATGAGAAGAGTCACAGCTAAAATCACCTGGTTGGTACGCTTATTGAATGACCTCTCCATTTCTCCTTCACTACCCGTCAATCTCTTCTCCGATAGTCAAGCGGCTATTCACGTCGCCAAAAATCCAGTCTTTCACGAGCGTACCAAGCATGTGAAACTCGATTGTCACTTTGTCCGGCAATAATTTTTGGCCGGAATCATCTCACTCTCTTATGTTCTGTCCAAATCGCAGTCGGCAGACATTTTCACGAAGCCCTTAGCTGGACCTGCTCACAACTCCATTGTTGGAAAGTTGGGAGTAGTTCATACCCCCTCCAACTTGAGTGGGGGTGTTGAAGTTGATTATTCAACATCCACCATTGCTACTTTTAGTACAGAAGAAAATGAAGAAGAGATTCAGATGAGAGAAAGGATTTAGGGTTTGGTGCAAATAAAGGTGACTTTGGTTAGAACAACCGAAGTGTGTATTCTCTCCACAAATCAACAAAACTCAGCCGTTCAAATCAGAGAAATCACAAGCGTTCATCTCATATGGAATTATTTGATCACCACCGTTAATTCAATACAGCTACAAACATAGGATTCTCATTCTCGTGCATGTGAGCACGTGTTAGCATAGAAAATCTATTTTTTATATTCTTGCCCAGATGTACAATTAGTTAGGACTAGACTAATAAGGAGAATACACCTGTATAGTAGGATAACAAATTTTGATTCCTTTTATTTGTATAAATAGCTATGCCGCAGTTGAATAAAAATTACACAGAAAATTCTTCTACTGCTTTCTTCTTAGAATTCTTTCAGCTACTTCTACTTTTTGTAATACTAATATTTTTCCTAGTTATGACTTACTATCTAGTATTGATCCCTATGTAGGGGAACATATAGTAAATCCTGCTATTTCTAGCTTACCTACTCCGATGCCTATGATGCATCATGTTACATGTACTAATATCACTGTTTAATTATCTATAAAGATAAGTTCTTCTTTTCGACTAAAAAAAAAGAAAGAGAAAGTCCCAAGAACAAGTCACCAGTTACCCTAGCCAATCCAAAACAAACTTCCATGTCTTCCACATCGGAATTGGAAATCAGTGACCAAAAACTAGATCAACTCAATCGAAACACCCATAAGCCTAAGGATGGACCAACACCTACACAACCTCCATCAACTGATAAGGTAATTTATCGTGACACCATCTCTTCACCACCGTTTGCCACACCCATTGACCTTGAATCAGAAATTTTAACAAGTTATCTCTACATGATGAGCAAGCTAACCCATCCAATCATCCCCACTTTATTCCTATTTCATCAGATGACAAAACCAGACTATACCGATCTTGGCACCAATCAGTTATTGTGAAACTACTTGGCGAAAAAATATCTTACAATAACCTTAATTAAAACTAAATTATAATCCTTATGGCAGCCAAGTGAATATTCAATTAATAGATCTAGGGTTCGATTACTATTTGAATAGCTTCCTCTTCACCGATAATTAAACAACCATCATAACCAAAGGCCCTTGATTTATTCGATCTCAATATTTAATCGTACCACTGTGGGAACCCAAATTAAACCCCGCTATAGAACAAACAAACTACTCTACTATTTAGATACGCTTACAAGAGCTACCTACTGAATATTACGATCTCCAAAATATTTCACAAAATAGCAGCTTCATAGTAATGTTATTAAAAATTGATAGCTCACCATTAACACTTTGAGGGGCACGTATGCAAGACTTTGTCTATTAGCTCCTATTGGTAAACCCTAAACCACAGAAGTCCTCTAAGGCAAACATACCTAACCGATTCATTACGAAGACCACTAATTTATGTACAAAGTGTGGCTATTTAGGCCATAATTACATTACTGTTCGAAAAATAACACTCCAAGCTCGTCTGCCAATCTATCCATATCTCACTAATTTACCTACAACTCACAATAATACCAAGCCCTTGGAAGACGGTTTCTTACCCAAAGATTTCTAAAACTACTAGAGGCAAAATCAATACTGAAAAAACAGCCACCGCCCAAACCAAAAATACGGCTGCACACACTCGGACAATGAGGCCCACTTACAAGATTCTCCACAAATCATATAGCCCTAAAAAATATGTTTGCATTCCCTCTGAAACCCTATTTGATCACCCCCACTAATATGCTACTCTGTTACTTCTCTAGCCGATCACCATACCCTAGTCTCACCTCCTTCCACAGCTAATTATACTAGAAATACAAATATATCCACTGCCGCTACACAAATGGACTTTACCTTTTCTTTGGCAAAAAATTCCATCACTTCCTCACCTCTTCATTCCTTAATCCGTAAATATCAACAACAAAAAATGATGCACCATTCACCAAAACCTAGGACCTCATCATTCAACATTCACTATGACCAAACCTCCCCTATATTCACTGCTGACCCTCAAAACCTACACCATCAACAACGACACACCACTTCCATCCAACACGATATCACCTTAAGAGCTTCACACATCACTCTCCATGTATCCTTCACACAAGGAACCATAGTCACATCTACTTACTCCTACTATATCTACACAAAATCGTATCCACACCCATACTACAAAACATCCATCAACTCCAATCACTACCATCACAAACTCTGCTCATGACACTGCCCAACTACCATAAAAATTACAACATCTACTGCTTTCACATTAGAAATTCTACCTCAACATGGTGATCGTCACTTTCCTTGTGAGAACCTAAGCCATGCAAAACAAGGGTTGCCCTCCACATTCATGCAACACTTATAAACATGCACTCTGTTATGAATCAAGATATTGGACCTAGAAGAACTATTGGGCCGAGAAGAATCAACAGGGCAAGACCTTCGAAAAGGTTAATGTGGGATCCAGGCCCAAGAAGTGCAATAAGGAATTTGTTAAAAGGGACTAAGCATTAGCACTGATGGAGGATATGATATATTGTTAGAAACTCCTTCTTTGCTCTCTGTCTCTCACGCCTCTCTCTGTGATTCTGCCCCCACCCCCTTTTCTTTCTGTAATCTTCACTGTCCTCTTCCCATTTCTTATTATCTTATATTATACTGAGATCTTTAATGTATTAGTAATAAAATTACTTTTCTTAGACTATTGTTATTGGAGGTTCATAACATTGGTGCTTTCATTGAGAGATCTCCGATGGGGGATCCGAAAAATTCCTTAAGTGACCCTTCTCAGTCGAAACAAGATCGGAACTCAGTATCCTTTTAAAATTACAGAAAATTATGGAAAAATGTTGGTTGATACTCATGCACTATTTTGAAAGTATATATGCATTTTTTAAAATATGTGAGGAAAAAATTGGGTATCAACAGTGCCCCTCTTTACCCGCGAAGGATGAAAGAGTTTTCGGATAAAGAAATGATGACCGATTTTGACTAAATAGGATATTTTTAAAAAATGGAGGCCGAACTTTGATATCTGAGCTGCCTATATCCCTAGTTTTAAAGGAATTAGGTCATGTGTATTTCTGAACCCAANCCTTCGTCCGATCTAGCGGCATTTTCTTCAGTTGTGGAGTCAAATCAGTGTTTCATGCAAGAAATAATGTCTTAAATGGTGGCCCTTACTGCTCATATTCGACCACTGGCAGGTGTTCCCTCTCAGCCTCCGGCACTAGAAATGGGTGCTACATCAAATTCCACAGGGGGTTCAAAGCCTATTCGGAAAAATTTTGTAGAGATGAGTCGTTTCCATGGAGATAATCTGGAGGCTTGGGTTTTCCAGGTAGAACGTTATTTTAATTAGTATGCTATTGATGAAAATGAGAAGCTCACAGTAGCTTCATTTTTTATTTGGACGGAGAGCCCTTGAGTGGTTCCGTTGGTTACACCGTAACAAGCAACTGGTTGGTTGGGACCATTTCGTGGACAAATTGTTTATTCGTTTTCGAGGTCCAAATCGGGATACACCTGATCGGTGTTCAGCCTTTCTTGGGCAGTTTGCCACAGTGGATGCTTATCCGACACGAGTTGCGACTATTCTGTCATGGTGCACCATGGCCAACTCACTTTTACCTCAATCTGCAAAACCACGATTAGACTATTGTAACTTCAACTTTGCCCACAAGGTGTTTAGCGAAAAGTCGGATATGAATACTGATGTTGTTGTAAATGTTGAAACAACGCCACCAACGCCAAAATCTGTGAAACTAGAGAGTTGTAATGACAATGCATCAATACTAATTGAAAAAGACGGTGCTAGAATTTTAGCAACTCAAGTGAAGGGGGAGATCTGTCACTCGACTTTGGATGAAAACAAAGAGGATGCTGTCTTCCCTTTGCCACAATACTCTGTCGAGCCATGTGTAGACCACAACAATAAGGCACACAAGGTGTTCGTGGAATTATCGGATGGGTCTAAAGGTACTACTATGGGTACCATGGAGACAAATTTTTCTACTAATCCCAAGTATCCTGTCGCTTTGGGTGATCAGGCAAATGACTGTGCTAATACTGTTGAAAACAAAGACAACAATGAGGATGAAGAAATTGTTACCATTGGAACAGAAATACTACAATTAGTTCCTGCAATTATGGTGAAACCCCCGTCATGGATTGTTGCTAGTTTTTCTAGTTTTGGTGGCCTCGTCATGTCTATTATTCAGCACGGATTTGAGATGGCCAATACTTGAAGGAGATGTCTGGTATGGTTTTAAATTGTAGCTACGACCAACTTATAAAAAGTGGTATATTTGATCACTTCACTAGACTTAGTTATGCTGCACCTATCTTATCTTTGCGTCTACTTCCATCGGAGCGGGTGGGGTTAGATTTCCCATTTGACCCTGGATCTAGTTTAGTTACTATGTTCCTTAGAGTTTCAAGAAATTATGTATTTTGTGTTGCTTCGGGGGACTTGGAGCTTGAGATTACTTCAAACGAGAATTAAATGTTAATCGAGACCGTTAGAAAGCTGGGACTTGCTATAGCTCTGGTTGAGCCACTTTCATTGATGACAAGTTGATTCTTCGCAAAGCACACTGCCATTGGACCTTTGATAGAGCAGAGGTAGATTCTACTGTCTCCAGGAAGGATTTTATTTGGGAATCCTTTCCTATGGCGCAAAACAACACAACTTCCACTTTTCTTTCTTTAGCGTGTCCTCTCTCGAACCTTGAGGACAAGGTTATTGTTGAGGACGGGAGTATAGTTATGAATCAAGATATTAGACCTAGAAGAACTATTGGGCCAAGAAGAATCCACGGGGCAAGACCTTCAAAAAGGTTAATTTGGGATCCAGGTCCAAGAAGTGCAATAAGGAATTAGTTAAAAGGGACTAAGCATTAGCACTGATGGAGGATGCGATATATTGTTAGAAACTCCTTCTTTGCTCTTTGTCTCTCACGCCTCTCTCTGTGATTCTGCCCCAACCCCTCTTTTCTTTCTGTAATCTTCACTGTCCTCTACCCATTTCTTACTATCTTATATTATACTGAGATCTTTAATGTATTAGTAATAAAATTACTTTTCTTAGACTATTGTTATTGGAGGTTCATAACACACTCTCGTCAAAATATACCCCTATTTATTACACCATCTCCTAACCACATCTCCCATCATGCATCGACAATATTTCAACATAACGTATCACCATCATCACTGCCAGAGGCGTTACGCCAACACTGGTCACACCACCCACCACCACTATCCACCCGCTCCAAACCACCATGCCCATGCTCACCCGTTGCCACTAACAGCGGGGCCCTTACTTTGCCATCACTCCCTACATTATTTTAACCCCATGCCACTTCAACTGCTGCCAGTTCCACCACTACCACCACCACCTATTCTCCTGGACCTGACCATACTACAACACCACACTACACTCCTCATGGAAAACATGGATGCAATGATAGTTCTCCTTCAGGAGGGGATACATACGCCAGCAAGACAAGTATTTGTAATGTAATTAATCAAACAACAAGACATCACCACCCTCCGACTTCAAGCATATCTCCAGCAGTATCAACAATGGCAACACCATATTCACCAGTCGTAGTTTCCGCTGGGTACGCCCTAACAACTCAATTACTTGCCCTAGTATGGTACAAACCAACAGCCAATGAAAGACATTCAACAACTAGGGCAACCAACACCGGAAGCACACGAGATATTGGAAATACCACCACCAATATCACCACCTATAAGTCATCCACAGGAGATGCCACCTCAAGCAGATAGCAAGAAGAAGAGCCCGACCTGCCGGAGACTTCCATGGAGGCACTAGTGTTGAACGATTATCTGACGATCTCCACCTGCACTGGAAAAAACCTCGTTGAATATCCGACATACCCACCCTCCAAGACAACCTACTGCATGCGGCTCTCTATAGTCCACCTCACCTGCTAATGCATCTGGAACTATTCCTAGCTACAGGTGAGACACCAATTCACAATGATAATCTAATGAAGATCATGTTATGGAACTGTCGGGGAGCAAACAATCAAAAGTTCTACCAGAATCTAACTTTTCTGCTCAATTGGAATAATCCATCCATTTTATGCCTCACAGAAACCGAAATGGAGGATCATACAGGTCTTCTCAATGACTACCACTTCACTGATCTCAGACAAGTTGCTGTAAGGGAACAATCTATAGGAATTGTGCTACTATGATGCTCTCACGACCTAATTGTGAACCCGGTGGCTATCACGAGCCAGGAGATCCATGCCTCTGTCCAGGTAAGCAAATCCCCCACTTGGTTTTTAATCTATGCGAGTAATTCATACGTCCATAGAAAAATCTTATGTCGAAACCTATAGGTTCATAAAAATCATAACCAACTATGGCTCCTCTGTGGTGATTTTAATGAAACCTCTAACTCCCCCGAAAAATTTGGAGGAGCACTAATAAGAATAAATAGATCCTCTGCTTTTAATAATTGTATCAATAACATCAACATGATTGACCTGGGCTTCTCAAGCTCCCACCTTAGTTGGACTAATAAACCTAAAATAAGTTAACCTCAAACATCTAACAATAAGCTTATCATGGAATGTTTGGACAAATTCTACGCAAACCATGTGTGGGTCAATCTATTCCAAGATTTTCATGTGACACATATGTTGCGTACACACTCCGACCACTGCCAGTTGATCCTAAACCTCAGAAAAACCAATTCTAAACCTAACTCTAATTCTAAACTTGAAACTTCAGCATTCTGATTTTTCTCATCTGATAAACGAAGCTTGGCTTAATCAAAATGACTATCTTATAGGTCTAAAAAATTTCACTGACACCGCTACTGATTGGAACATCAATACTTTAGGAAATATTTTCTATTATAAAACAACTTTATTAGCTAGATTACAAGGCCTCCAATGTATGAATCCTAACCACAAAAATTCTTTTCACTACAACTTAGAAAACGGAATTTAATATTCTTCTTCACCACGAAGAAGAATTCTGAAAACTAAATCTTGACTTCAGTGGCTAAACGATGGTGATGCGAACACCACCTTTTTACACCTTTTCACTATTCAACGACGTAGACACAATTGCATATTAGCCCTACATGATGCCGTAGGAAACTAGACTTTTAACATTTCTGAAATACATGATACAATTGTTTCTCATTTGAAAAAAAACTCTATTCCACCCAATTATACTCGAGCTGATATGATCACACCTACTCCTAATATAATTATTTAACGGATGAAGATATCCACAAGTTACAACTTCCCTTAACCCCTTCAAAAATAAAAATAAAAATTCACTCCTTCAAATCATTAAAAGCTCCTGGATTGGATGGTTTTGTCACGATCCAGCTTTCCCTCCGTGTGGGTATCGTGATAGCACCTAGTCTTAGGGACTAGGTAAGCCTAACTCCTACTGAAATACCACAATATTAAATAATATTTAACTGTCTTGAAGCAAAAATCTCTACAAAATTTATAATCCCAAAATCCGGTAGTACAAGTCATAAGCTCTATAGAGTTAGCTACCACTTTCTAAATATAACTATTCGGAAAAGAGTGAAAACAGTTTAATACAAGTAAGAAGGTGACTCCGAAGCATGCGAACGCAATAACAGGTTTACCTTGAGTCTCCTCAGTAATGATCCGCATAGCTACTAATGATTGATACTTGGATCTGCACAACAAAAATGTGCAGAAGAATAGCATGAGCACACCACAACGTTGCCAAGTAAGTATCAAGCCTAACCTCAGTGGAGTAGTAATGAGGAACAGTCAAGACACCCTACCGATCCAAGAAACTGTACAAATATAGGAACAACAGAACATGATGTATATATAAAGAATACACGAAATGGCTAACATACTAAAATCACAATAAGGGAAGAAAACAACAAATAAAAGCGGAAATACCAATATAATGACATAGAAGAGCGAGCGAAAACACAAACCCAAATCCTAAATTCACAATACAGTAAAGGTATGCAATAACTCAGATCCTACGACAGCGTTCACATCAGGTCTTATCCAAAAATTTCCACGAAGTACCGAATCTCGGACAAATTATAGCTCACGAGTCCCAGGACCTGAAATCTAACACTTGGTATCCTATGCGTACATCACACCTCATGGTCATGCTGACAACTCATTTGCTAACTAGAGCCACTCTCACATATATAACAAGTAAACGAGGGTGTGCATCTATACTCAGCAAAATCAAGAGGACTTCACATTCAATAGGAGTGTTCCACTACTTGTATGCTTGTGCAAGTGCTTTAACATAGTTCCTACTAACTAATAAGCATAAGGAAGAGAACGGACAACACGTAAGATGTTTCCTCACAACTTCCACGAGATAAATCTCATACGGGCAAGCATACCATAACACAATATCAAACAACAAGAATGCCCCCAAGCCATCACAAATCATCACAATCAATCCTTGATATAACCTACCTTGTCTCGCCACCACTACTAAAAAATGATTCTATTGGAATAGTTATTTGGCAACGATTATAGAACTGTTACAATACATTATCTTTTGGAATGGTTTTAATCGTTCCAATAGAGTGAAAAGCCTTTTGGTACACTTTTGAAGCAAAACCGTTCCAATAAGATAGTAACCATTACCATAAATAAAGCTATGAAGACGATTTATTAAGGCGATACAATAGGGTTATTTATGGGAACGGTTTGCTCAAATAAAATATTTATTGGGACAGTTTATTTTTTCCTCCCTACTTTCCCTCCTAAATATTTATTAAAAAAATGAAAATAAATGATGACCCGCTAAAATTGTAATACTAAGTGATTTGATAAGATAGAAAGGCAGAACCTTTCGTCTCTCTCATCAACATCTCTTCGTCTCTCTCTTGTCTTTAGATCTAGAAAAATCCGCCATCGACGAACTGTGCGGCCTACTCCGATGAAGGAATTCCAACGAAGGACAACCATTTTGGGTAATATGAGAGAATCTCAGATGTAGATTATCCGTGTTTTTTCGTGTTCGGTATTTTTTGTGGTTCTTCGCTTTCGCTATTGTTTCGCCGGAAAATTATTTCGCCGCTTCTTCTGTTTTCTTTCTCTGGTAAGATTTCTGATAAACTCATTAATTTACTATCCTTTGTTTGTATTATATGATAAAGTTTTTGATTTCTAGTTTGTAAAACTGTAATAATCTAGTAAGTTGGAAAAACAAGTTAAACATTGTTTAGGATTTTTTCAGGTATTTTTAGTATGAAGTTTTGGTCTGACTAACAGGAAGGATTTGAGCACCAAAATTCACGGTCTGTAGTGTTATACATTGACAGATTATACGAGCATCATATTATATAAAGGGCTTTCTTATTATCTAGAGCCATTTGTTCGTTCGTTTCTTTATGTTTTCGCTTAGAATAATGAGCGACGTGTTTGATTTGGGATCCGTGTTTTGATTGCTGAGTTTGTCCTCCAAAAAATTATTTACAGAATGATATCCTTATTGTCGAGAATTCCTCGAAATATTTCTTTACTTATAGGATTACGCTGAGTATGTTTGGTTCAACATCTTTCGTGATAATGCCTACTCCTCTAGGAAGGCTTCTTATTAGCGGAAATATTTTTTAAGTGCATGTTGTATAATTATTTTGTTTAAAGTTATGTATTGAAGAAAAGTAGATTAAGCTTCTGTTAATCGCCTCATTGTCAATGATTAGCTTTTGAATTCAGAAATATAATTTTTATGTATATTAGTAGGGTGGATTTTGGCTGATTTCTGTATGTTATGTAATATTTTCACCTCAAATAAATTAGTTTTAGTAAAACAAAGAGTTATTTTGTATGTTAAAGGGGAGATGCATTCCTCGATACACTATCTAAAAGAGCAGAGAAAGAAATTGTATCTGGTGGTTCTCGCGAAAGAAACTTGATTGGCTATTGTGCACCTTTTCTTTCTAAACTCTGTAGGAATTATAGTTTGATGCAGAAGGTGATTGTTATACCTACACTGTCTATGTTTTTTATGTTTTCAAACACCGAAATAATATCAACCCTTTTGATTTTTGCTCCTTGTTTAACTCACAAGAATCTCCGTAATCGGATGGACCAGTATGAATCTTTAAGGTAGATTGACTGACCAGCATGAATCCTGTTTTATTATTTTATTACTTAAGTTGTGGAAAAAAAATTCTAAACATGTGTCTATGTAACTTCCTAGTGATGCAAATCTCCAGCTTCTTTTCACTGTTGTAGAGAATGCACCTTCTGAAACTGTTCGATCAAATTGCACTGTTGCTTTTGGAGATCTGGCAGTTCATTTTCCTAATCTGTTAGAGCCATGGACAGAGAACATATATGCAAAGATTAAGAGATTCATCAGTTTCTGTGAGAAATAATGTTGTATTGGTTCTTTCTCATCTAATACTGAATGACATGATGAAGGTTTGAATGGATTATCATACATGTGCATTTAGCTTTTTTGTCATAGTTTTTAGCGTCTTGTTTCATGTGTATCATCTCTAGGTGAAAGGTTACATGAATGAAATGGCCATCTGTTTGGAAGATGAAGATGAAAGAATTTCAAATCTAGCCAAACTTTTCTTTTATGAGTTGTCAAAGAAAGGTAGTATATTCACCCAACTTTTCTATCATCAGTTGCTAACAAAGAAGTAAATCAATCTAATCTCTTTTCTAGCCTTTCTACTGTTGAGCATCTTTTGGTCTGCTGTAGCATGTTGTGTGTGTACACATCAAATAATACTGCTTTTTTTTTTCTTCTTTAAACTTCTGTTTACAGGGAACAATCCTATTTATAACCTGCTGTCACACCTGTTTTCGGCACGCCCCCACCCCGAGGGGGTAAGAACGGTCGAAGTGAGTTTTTCCAATTAAAG
>MU783691.1:5800-24561 GCA_026770625.1 Nicotiana glauca
AAAATAACACAAAATTTACAACAATTGCAAATAATAAAAATTATTTTATTTTGAATTTTTGGGAGTAGTATATATATAAGGCAAAAATCACGTGCTCGCACATATCATACGTAATATATGTATAATTAATGTATAATCAAGAGGGGTTGCTCTGATGGTAAGCAACCTCCACTTGCAACCAAGAGGTTGTGAGTTCGAGTCTTCCCAAGAGCAAGGTGAGAAGTTCTTGCAGGGAAGGATGTCGAGGGTCTATTTGGAAACAGTATCTCTCTACCCCAGGGTAGGGATAAGGTCTGCGTACACACTATCCACCTCAGACCCTACTAAGTTAGATTATACTGGGTTGTTGTTGTTATTATTGTTAATGTATAATCAATATATACTTATATTATTAACTAAAAACATAAATAATAAATCTAGAAGACAATTTGTATAAAGACCTCATTTCCCAATTCAGGTTCTCTTATATTAATGTCACAACCCATTGAATTAAGTCATCCCGTGGCCCGAAAATCCAACCAAAACGAGTCAATTATAAAATAAAGGAAGACTCCAAAATGATCTTTTCCCGAAGATGGACTTAAACCTTAATCGGCTTTTTAATGAATAAAGAAGGTCGGCAGTCCCATATATAAAATATTTTTTATTAATGCGAAATTCAAGAAAATCCGCATCCCTAAAGGTACGATGAAAAAATAAGTTCTGAGGGAGAAAAGAATCCGGTTAACGGATGTAAGTAAAATAAATTACATTACTAAAAAGATGGTAGAAATTTTATATTTCACCTCTCTGTCCGATGTGGTTTTTATGTGAATAGAGTATTAGTTTATAATATTTACTTTGTCAACTTAACTTGACAAAAAACAACCACATCCGATTTACTTTCTCCAAGAAATAAAAATTAATTAAAATATAATATACATTTTTAAAATTAAAAAATTCCAGGTCCAATTGACTTTTCTCCTAAATAAGGGGGGAAGTGCACGGTTGGCCACTAATAACACATGTATTTATTTTTAAGCAATCGTTTAAAATGTCTTTAGTCTTTAGCTACTATTTTAATAAAGTTTAACTGCCCGGACGAAAATACCCTTCTGCTCATGTCCTTAACTTTTGTACTTAACTTCAGGACTATATGTCCTTAACTTTTGAATTTGGAACTCTAAGTTCAGTATTTCAAGGCTACATGTCCTTAACTTTTGAACTTGGAACTCAAACTTCAGGACCAAGCGTCCTTAACTTTTGAACTTGGAACTCAAACTTCAGGACCAAGCGTCCTTAACTTTTGAACTTGTAAGTCAAAGTTAAGGACCTATTTGTGATAACCCACCATGTCACCATGCCACATAGGCGCCATTTGGCATATATTAATACCATGTGGAAGCTTACATAAGAAGAAGACTAGCATTTGTAAGAAGATTCTAGAACAGTATGGACATTTCCTTAGGAAGAACCTAGATCCTTATGGATTTGCTAGGAAAGTCCTTGGAATCTTCTAGGCTTGTAGAGAATTCTAGAGAAAGCCCTTATCTTGTAAATATCAAGGACTTGTGTAATAATTAATATTTACACACTATCCCCTAGGAGACTAGTATATAAAGGGGGCCATTCATTTATAATTCATCAAGCAAACAATTCAATTTCTCTTCAATACAAAGCTTCCTTTAACAATTTTTAGTGTTCTTTCATCCATTCTCTTACCGATCTTGAGTGTAGTAAGGCTGACTTGGCATAGCAAGAACGCGAGCAAGTTGTGCAAGATTGCGAGCGAGTTGTCAAGTGCCGCACGTGTACTTAGTTAACAACTAAGGACGTGACAACGTAGTATCAGAGCGAAGGTTTCAACTAAGGGAATGGCGAACGACAAAGAAATTAACGCTGTCAACACCCAAACCAACGTCATCCAGGATGCTGCTGGTAAGAGCGGCCGTAGCAAAAAGAGGAATGCCACCAACAAGAGCCAGGAGGTGCCACTGAGGCGAGCGATGATGAAGTGGAGGTCCTGCCCGAGGATGTCTCGCTCGGTAAAGAGTGGGTGATGAAGGTGAACGCGGGGATGGACGCTGTGTAGATCTTTGGCCATCGCTTGGGGAAGGTGGAAGGAACCCTTAGCGTTCTTGAAGGGCACACTCTTGAAGAGATTGAGAGTATCCGAAATGACTTGGAGGGAAGTACACAGACCGAGATGGAACTAAGGCAAACCATCACTACCTTAGAGTGCAGACTCATGGAGGCTTTGAGCACTATCGATGCTCTGAAGGCAAAGATAGATTCACTCAAGGAGCATGTCAATGCTGGCGTGATCGAGGCAGCCAACAATGTTGTGGTGACAAGAGAGGCCAAAATCGAAGCTCCCAAAACCTCGATGTTCAAAGGTGTTCGTGATGCACAAGAAGTGGAAAACTTCCTTTGGCACCTGGTGAACTACTTCAGGCACGACAAAGTGAGGGATGACGAGGGCAAGATCAACACTGCAATATTGTACATCTCAGAGACTGCCATGCTTTGGTGGAGACGGAAGATGAACGATGTGGATAAAGGTCTATGTACTATTAGCACATGGGATCCGTTCAAAGCCGAGTTCAAGCGATAGTTCT
Organism: Nicotiana glauca; assembly: GCA_026770625.1. Lineage (NCBI taxonomy): Eukaryota > Viridiplantae > Streptophyta > Magnoliopsida > Solanales > Solanaceae > Nicotiana > Nicotiana glauca. The sequence continues at coordinate 8,398 of MU783691.1, forward strand.
TTCCAAACAATGTCTTGTACGAGGCAAGGCCCAAGCTTAGGGAATTGAAGCAAATAAGGAACGTACATAACTATGTCAAGGAGTTCACTACCCTTATGCTTCAAATCCCCAACCTGACCAATGATGACTTGTTGTTCTACTTCATGGACGGGTTTAAAACTTAGGCTAAGTAGGAGTTGCAACGCCGACAAGTCACTGATATAGACCAAGCCATAGTGGAGGCCAAATCATGGATGGATTTCAGGCATGACAAGCACGACAAAGGAAGTGGCAAGGAGTCAAAGGTTAACAATGTAAAAGATGGGGGAGACCGTGGCAAAGACAAGGAGATACAACAGCAATACTCCAAGACTCAAGATTTCAAAAAGAGGAGTGGTCATTAGGGCTACACCGAGAAGAAGGCACGGGTCGAGAAAAAGGGATTCTATGTATGAGGAGGGCCACATGGCTTAAGGAATTGTCCTGACCTCAAGAGCCTCAGTGCCATGGTACATGACCGGAAGGAGCAGCCACAAGGAGAGAGTACGGGAATCGCACAGTTGGATATGATCAGATTATGTGGTGTTGTCACTAAGCAATCCATCCAACCTACCGAGTATGGAAATCAGTACGTGGATATCACCATCAACAACAAGCCCACTCATGCAATGGTGGATACTGGAGCAACTCAAAATTTCATGACTGAGGCTGCCGCAAAGAGACTAGAATTGAAGCTTACTCCAACCAACTCTCTTGTCAAGACCGTGAATGCCGAGATACAGAATGCTCGTGGGGTAGCTAATGGGGTTGATGTCAAATTGGGAACTTGGAAAGGTATGACAAACTTTACCGTAGCCGCTATGAATATATTTGACATCATACTGGGGGCAAGGCTCCTAGACATCGCCTAATTCTCCTATAACTTGCAATGGAGTGAGTCCATGGGGCGGACACCATTTGAGCTAGCCACAAGCCAACAACCACAAACTCCACATTCATTACCAGCTGCGTTCGAGTGAAAGAGTTTGGGGGCTTATCATAAGGCCAAAGGATGGGAGGAGCAACTTGACACTGCTAAGTCCTACTTGGATAAAGCAGCTAAGAAGATGAAGAAGTTTAAGGACTGTAAGCGCTGTCCCATGAACTATAGAGTTGGGGACATGGTCATGGTTATGTTTAACCCAAGATAGTTCAAGGCACTACGGGGCATGCATTAGAATCTGATTTGCAAGTATGAGAGGCCATTTAAGATCATCGCCAAGGTAGGCAAGATCTCATACAAGCTTGAAATGCCATCGTATCTCAAGATCTATCATGGCTTCCATGCCATCATGCTTAAGCCATATCATGAAGATAAGGATGATCGAAGTAGGGGTCAATCCAGTCGAGCACCTATGACTATCACCGCCTCGCATGATTGGGAGATTGAGGCTATTATGGATTACCAGGCCACACAAAAACAAGGACAAAAAGCCACCACTGTGTTCCTCATCCATTGGAAAGGACAATCACCGGAGGAGGCCATGTGGGAACGATGTGAAGACTTATGGCAATCCAAAGATAAGATCCGAGAGTTTATGCAGCAGCATTGCATCGCGATCGTCGCAATATTATCTGGGGGAGAGTGTGCTAACCCACCATGTCATCATGCCACATAGGCTCCATTTGGCATATATTAATACCATGTGGAAGCTTACATAAGACGAAGGCTAGCATTTGAAAGAACATTCTAGAGAAGTATAGACATTTACTTAGGAAGAACCTAGACCCTTATGGATTTGCTAGGAAAGTCCTTGGAATCTTCTAGGCTTGTAGAGAATTCTAGAGAAAGCCCATATCTTCTAAATATCAAGGACTTGTGTAATAATTAATATTTACACACTACCCCTAGGAGACTAGTATATAAAGGGGTCATTCATTTGTAATTCATCAAGCAAACAATTCAAGTTCTCTTCAATACAAAGCTTCCTTTAACAATTCTCTTGTATTCTTTCTTCAATTATCTTAGCGATCTTGAGTGTAGTAAGGATGACTTGGCATAGCAAGAACGTGAGCAAGTTGTGCAAGATCGTGAGCGAGTTGTCAAGTGCCGCACGTGTACTTAGTTAACAACTAAGGACGTGACATATTGTCCTTAACTTTTGACCTTGTAACTGTAAGTTTTCCTTAACTTTTGAACGTGTAACTGTAAGTTAAGGACTGTCTGTCCTTAACTTTTGTACTTGGAAATCAAAGTTAAGGACATATTGTCCTTAACTTTTGAACTTGTAACTGTAAGTTAAGGACTGCATGTTCTTAAATTTTGAACTTGTAACTATAAGTTAAGGATTGCATGTCCTTAACTTTAGAATTTATAACTATAAGTTAAGGACTGCCTGTCCTTAACATTTGAACTTATGGCCTTAACTATTGAACTTAACTTTAGGACTTCACGACTGCATTTCCTTAACTTTTGAACTTGAAACTCTAAGTTCAAGACCATGTCCTTAACTTTTGAATTTAACTTTAGGACTTCAAGACTACATGTCCTTAACACAATTATCTGTGAAAAGAGTTGATTGTAACGATGCTAAAGCAAGGCTAGATGACGACTATTTTGAATTACATGTACCTTATTTTCTTTCTTTTCTTCTGGTTTTGCATTTTTTCGGATTTTGATGATGCCAAAACTCTCTTCAGATTAAGATATGCAATGGGAAGACATTAAAAGTAGTTGCAACAGCAAAAGGTTTCTACACATTGGGGAAGCCACTTATGCGAAGCCATTACTTGGTTGAACTTCTGCAACAGATCAGCCAAGCTTTTGCTAATGCAAGAAAACAAAATTGAAACTAGGATATCACCTGGAAAGAAAACGAAAAACAAGTGAGTACCGAACTTGAGAGAGAAGCGAGGGTTTGGGAAGAAAAGCAATGGAAGAAAGGGTAAAAATGTCTTTTCATATTAATTTTAATAGAGTAGTGTCTATATTTGCTCAACGTTAGAATTGCTGGATAAAAAATAAATACAACCTTAAATAGTGGCTACCCCACGCCATTTTTACTAAATAAGTGGTGTTCTCATGTTGAATGAGGCCTATAAACAACAACAACAACAACAACAACAAGAACCTAGTATAATTCTACTTCGAGGGGTCTGGGGAGGATAGTGTGTACGCAGACCTTACCCCCTACTCTGGGGTAAAGAGGCTGTTTCCAAATAGACCCTCAGCATCCTTCCCTCCAAGAACTTCCCACGTTGCTCTTGAGGAGACTTGAAATCACAACCTCTTGGTTGGAAGTGGAGGTTGCTTACCATCAGAGCAACCCCTTTTGTAACAATTCTTAGATTTACTCTTAGTAAACTGCTATCAAGGGTACATGTGTTGTGACGACCCGGCTGCTCGTCTTAAGAATTAATGCCCCGATCCCCTATTAACTATTTTCCTTAAGTTCATTTATGCTATTTTGGTTTGCGGGACATTCAGTGTTGTGTTTCGGAGAGTTTTGGGACATTTAGTCCCTAAATGAAAGCTTAAGAGTTGGAAAGTGGTCCGTAGTCGGAACAGTGTAAAGACACCCTCAGAATGAAAATTCGATGGTTCTGTTAGCTTCGTTAGGTGATTTTGGGGTTGGTAGCACGTTCAGAATGTATTTTGGAGGTCCGTAGCTAATTTAGGCTTGAAATGCCAAAGTTTGAATTTTTGAAGTTTCGGTCCAATAGTTGGTTTCTTATCCGAGGGTCGAAATGAAATTCCGAAAGTTGTAGTAGCAACGTCATGTCATTTGGGATGTGTGTGAAACATTTCAGGTCATTCAGATGAGGTTTGATCAGGTTTTTGATAAAAAATGTATTTTGATAGAATTTGAAGTTCTTAGGCTCAAATCCTTGATTTAGTCAAGTTTCTGTAAGGCCCCGAAAAATTTTTCCAAGTAATTTAAGATTTCGTGGTGCCAAAGTAGGCTAATTATTTTTTTTATTTCGTGTGAAAATGAGGGTTCATGATATAATGAATATCAATTGGATTTGTTAATAAGCGTATAAGTAATATTATAAGTGAATTGGGGTCTAAGGAGAGGCCTAAATCTAAGCCAAGTTGGAAAATTTCATAATAGACAAAAGTTGTAAACGAGTGCGCACAAGACCTCACTTTGGATGAGCATATATACATGTATATAATGAGTTGTATGATTCACTACCTATAAACTGAAAGGTCTTTGAGTCTAGTTTCTAACGCTTCAAACCGTTCGTCCTTCGGACGTTTCTACAAGACGTTATGAGCAAAATACCAAAGGCTGGCGGAGGACTGCGCGGATGCGAAGCATCCGCATAGCATCCGATATTTGGGCCTTTAAAACTCAATTTCGGGATTCATTTCCCCATTTTATTTTGGACGAACTTTGAGGGTTTTCTTCCACTCTCTCAAGACCTTCAACTCCTCCCATATCCAAGGTAAGGTTTTTGGAGTATTTTGAGTTGATTACTACTCCTAACCACTTATATTAACAAGGATTAATCTTGAAAATCCTTAGATCTTCATTCAAATCCCTAAATTGACCAAGAACACTTCAAGTGGGAATTCTCAAGATTCTTACTACAAGAGGTATGTCTATCATCTCTAACTACTCTATGGTGATTATTTGTGAATGACATGTATATTAAAACTCTTGGGATGGTGATTGGAAGCCATAGGTGCCTAACCTAGGTTGTGTTGGTGTTGTAGAGATTAGGAGATGTGTTATTGAGGTATGATTCTTGGGATAATAGTATTATGTATACATGCATGTACAAATAAGGTTTGTGGGAAGATTTTTAAATATAAATAAGTAAATATTGGGTTAGGAAATGAAGTAAATCTTGTAAAAGAGATTTAAAATCAAGATGCTCAACTAGTGTTTGATAAAATGCTCAAATGAGCTAGAATTATGAATATATTCCTAATTTGTGTTCAATTTTGTCATGTCTCGAAGTAGATGGGCATTGCTAGAATTTCCAGAATGTTGTAGTAAATTAAGGAAAAGCTCTTTGATGTATGTATGGCTAAAACTCCCTCTTCTTAGAAATTGAGCTCCCATGGTGTCCCTCTGTAGGTTGTAAATCCGGAATTTGATTTATGTAGTATTCATTATTTTAAAGAATTTGGGTGTTGCAAGAATATATGTGTAGGATGTACCTCAATGTGTTTAATATGTTATTCTTGGTAAATGAAGATATGTGAATAATGGGAACTATGTGCTAAAATGCCTAGACTTCAAGTCAAGTTTAAATTGAGATTTTGATGCCAAATTATGTGAGAAAACGCGTTATGGTTGATCCTTCAAATTGTTCTTATGTGTACCAAAAGTATTTGATTGATTGTGTCTAGTTGTTGGTAATGTACAAAGATGTTTGGAAGTGAGGAAAATGGCTGTGTAAATGTGGTAAGATTGAACTTTGGATTCTTGTTGTGATTGGTACTTTACATGAATTGGTGTTGTGACCCTATGATTGTAAAAGATGAATTCCAATATGATCAAAGTGCTATTGTTGGTAACTTAAAAAGGGTGCAAGGAATGGGAATAATGTATTGAAATACTAAGACCTTAAATTGAGATTGAGTTTCATATCTTGTGGCAACCTATATGAAATCCTCTATGTGTAGAGATGTTTGTAGTAATCAAATGAATTTGGGAAATAGAGTGTGACCAACGTGCCGAGAACTTGAATTATAATTGTATAATGTCATGATTGAAAAGGAAGGATTCAAGAATAATTGGTGTAAATATTTGCTTATGCCTTTGATGTGTGTTTTTATTGCAGGTTGGTGTACCCCCTCTATTGATTTGGAAGAGCCCCTGGTGTTTAAAGTTCTATTGTCAATAAACTTGAGGTGCCTGATCTCTGAGATATTGTATATGCCGAGGATTCATGGTTCCTCTCTTCTGTACTTGAAATCTTGAATTAAATGGCTAGTTGTTGAAATTGATATCAGCGTGAAATATGTGGAAATGATGTGAAATGTGGGAAATAAGAGATTGAGTTATGAAATGAGGCATAGTGCCAAGCATGATGTAATGATTGTGGCCCATGTGCCGATTAATTGATATGTGAACCTTTGGACGGGCTATAAAACACATAGGTGTATAATATAATATGTGGAACCTATGGACGGGCTATGAAACCCATATGTGTATAATATAATATGTGGAACCTATGGACGGACTATGAAACTCATAGGTGTATAATATAATATGTGGAACCTATGGACGGGTTATGAAATGCATAGGTGTATAATATAATATGTGGAACCTATGGACGGGCTATGAAACACATAAGTGTATAATATAATATGTGGAACCTATGGACGTACTATGAAACGCATAGGTGTATAATATAATATGTGGAACCCATGGACGGGCTATGAAACGCATAGGTGTATAATATAATATGTGAAACCTATGGACTGGCTATGAAACGCATATGTGTATAATACAATATGTGGAACCTATGGACGGGGTATGAAACGCATAGGTGTATAATATAATATGTGAAACCTATGGACGGGCTATGAAACGCATGGTTGTATAATATAATATGTGGAACCTATGGACGGGCTATGAAACGCATAGGTGTATAATATAATATGTGGAACCTATGGACGGGCTATGAAACACATAGGTGTATAATATAATATGTGGACTCTATGGACGAGCTATGAAACGCATAGGTGTATAATATAATATGTGGAACCTAAGGACGAGCTATGAAACGCATAGGTGTATAATATAATATGTCGAACCTATGGACTGGCTATGAAACGCATAGGTGTATAATATATAATATGTGGAACGTATGGACGGGCTATGAAACGCATAGGTGTATAATATAATATGTGGAACCTATGGACGAGCTATGAAACACATAGGTGTATAATATAATATGCGGAACCTATGGACGGGATATGAAACACATAGGTGTATAATATAATATGTGGAACCTATGGACGGGCTATGAAACGCATAGGTGTATAATATCATATATGGAACCTATGGACGGGCTATGAAACACATAGGTGTATAATATCATATGTGGAACCTATGGACGAGCTATGAAACGCATAGGTGAATAATATGATATGTGAACCCTATAGATGGGCTATGAAACGCATAGGTGTATAATATGATATGTGAACCCTATGACGGGCTATGGAACGCAACCTAGAGGTATGGAAATTATGTGAAAGCTATGTGATCCCTTTTATTTGTTGATGTGGGGATTGTTAAATCTTTCGATTTACTTTTATGATGTCTTTGTTCTTGTTTGATAGTTCTTTCTATTTAGATGGTGTTTAGTTATACATACCAGTACAATTCAAATGTACTGACGTCCCTTTGCCGTTGGGCGCTACATTCATGTTATGATTGTAGGTGGATCTATAGCAGGTACTCCAGTCCACCGACAGTAGCACTCCTCTCCATCCCATCAGTTGCATTGGTGAGCCCCACTTCCTCTTGGGGTCATGTGTGGTTCATGCCACATTCTTTTGAGTTTATTGAGTATTGTAAGGTATAGCCGGGGCCTTGTCGCCGATAAGTATTGGTTGAGTTCCTAGTATTCATAGAGGCTCCGTAGACACAATGTGGGTGGTGTATAAAAGTATTTTGGGTAGTAACTGTATGGTTCGTAATCGTGGTCCACATTGGTAAATATTGTATGTATTTTTTTGCAAGTACTTGGTATCAAATGTTGGAATGATAAAAAGTAGAAATGAACTCAAGTTGTAAGTTTATGCTTAAGTCTTAAATTGCTATTTCAAGAGAATAATGTATATTGGAAATCACGGGGTAGCGCGTGGGATAGGAAAGGCACCCAGGTCCGCTTAGCTGGGGTTGTCCGGTCGAGCGCCGGTCGCGTCCCTCGGTTTTGAGGCGTGACAAACTTGGTATCAGAGCCTAAGGTTTTAAAGTGTCCTAGGATGTCTTAGAGGCATATCTAGTAGAGTCCTTCTTATCGGTGTGTTGTCGACCACATCTATTTGTTGGAGGCTATTTGGACATTTAGGAATTTCACTCTTCTTTGATACTCCAGATCGTGCGATATAGCTCAAGATATGGAGCTGATTTTCTCTCTAAGTCTTATTCTTAAGATTGGTACTTTTGATACCATAATCCGCGAATTTGAAGCATGTAATGAGGGATTGATCCCATAATTGAGTCCGAGTGGATTGCCCAAGGACTTGTTAGGAGAATCTGCTGAGCCATGGAGGGATTGGTAGAACTTGTTGCTAAGGGGAGTACCCTTGTTCCTTTTAAATGTCACTGCACCACCAGATCATATAGTATATCAGTATGTTACCAATGTATGTTATAGCTGTGAAATCGGGGTGCATCGGTTAAGGCACTTCCCCGCCAATCTGGAGTCACCAAGTAAGTGACCCATTAGTACGGCATTCTGAATGCCACATACTTTTCCTTATTATATACGTACACCTATATTGGGAGCCTGCATATATATGGTCTTAACAAGAATCTGAATCACAAAACATTGTATGCATCTGCTCTTTGAATGAGATGTATTATTCACAAAATCTCCCGATCACAGTTCTCTTACTTATAGCCTCCTATGGAATTGAGCTCTATAATTATGTTCCTGAATTGATTTATAACACTATTGATACTTCCCACTTGCTTTTCCTAAATTCTCAACAAAGGGACTATTCCCGATGAATTTCTTACAGAAAAGTTTTATTTAAATACACAACATCTGCTCACTTGTGCCTATGCATGCACCATCGTAAGGTTTACCTATGTGGTGTCAAGTTCCATGTAAAGCATCCAAATGTTGCGATCATTCTTGAGTGACTCTTTTAACTACTGGTGTATATGGCTTCTATAGTCTGAACAATCACTCTACTCTTTTTCGAGTATCATCACGAAACCTTCTCACTGTCAAGTAACATGAGAGCATGCATCAACACTAATCACATGAGTGCATGTCAATCGAAACGATCACCATGTGCATAAAGCCTTTCTGAAAATTAAGATCCTCACATTCCCATCCCAGGAAGATCTTGTGTTGCCATAATTTTCGTGTCCACTTGAGATATCCCGTAGCAAGTAGCTCACTTGGTTTATAATATTGTGGTTGCCCATGATATGGTCTTGTATTGCAGTATGGGGGTTAATATAGCAGAAGTACATAGCCCATAACGAATGATTATCTTCTCTTTATACCTCCACAATATGATAATTATGTTCCATAGTTAGTGAATTCATTGTGCTAGTTACCAACACTTGTTCTATAACTATGAGAGAACATGCCCTTTTATGTGTCACTACGACACTTCCTTTCGCATGTCAAAATCCATGGGGAATTTATCATGAACATCTGCAGACCTTCCATGATTATTTTACATTGTCTCATTGAGTTTGGTTGTCTTTACACACTCGACTTCTAGAATCATTGATTATGTCATTGTCTGGTGCAGGGAGTTTTGCTACCCTTGGTATTCCACCTTTCTGGGTGGCTAGAAGTGTTATTTGTTTTTCTCCCCAGAGCGTCATGTTAACCATTAGAACCCCTCTAACCAATATATGATTTTATCCCAATATTAGGATGTCCTAGCTATGTGATTTCACCCTTGAAAGGTTGAGATTAGATGCATTCAGATTTTTGCACATATCATGAGCATATTGATTTGGAAGACAAGTTATTGTATCTTTGCTTCTCTCATATAGTGTCAATTATCAGGAAGGGTTAAGTTGTTTGAAGTATGATAATCTCATAAGTGCTCAACTTCTTTTCATCCTCATGGCCTTGTGGCATAAATTCCTTGTGGTAGCTAATGATATGAGAGTAATTTAACTTCATGTGTTTTTGAAACCCATAATGCATTCAAGATGCCAGGATATTCTCATTCTTGATAACTGGATTTTCCCTACACTCCAGGAGGTGACTGGGTCATGTACTCGAATATTCCTCCTTAATGGTTCTTATTGCCAAGGTACTAGTTACCTATATGCCTTAATTTGTCGTCACATTGATTAACCATATCAGCATCATTAATAGAAACACTCTGCTCAGTGCCTAAATGGATTCCTAAATAATTACAGCCCAATCTTGAACTTCGTTGCTCCTTACTGTATTAGACAGTGGGTATTGAAGGTTCAAACATGTCAAAAAGGAAGTATCCCCATGTGATCCCATATATTAGATAGGTAATTTTACCATCAGTTATGATAGCACATCTTAGAGTGATTGTGGGAGGTCATCAAAGGTTTAACATGGGCGCTCGTATAGAGATTTAGAGTTTAGAAAGGTGAAGGGGTTAGTCTCAATACTTTCCCCTAAAGATGTTATGTGAGTGGATAATGAAGGGTGCGTAAGTGCATTTCCCATTAGGTTGCACTAGGAGCATGATATTTCTCCATAATTGTTCCTCATGAATTTGTGTTTTCATATGCCTATGTCTAAGAAGGCAGGTGGAGATAAATTGTGTATCATTCTGGTGGAAGTTATTGAAGGTGAATTTAATAGATAGTTAGCTTATGCGAGATATCTACTGGTCATCCTTGTTAGATAAGTTTGAAGGTTGCAATTGTTTCGTAAATGTGTTATGGCAAAGCTTGTAAGTCGAGAAGGCCACCTTGAAGGCCGAAAGTGTCGTGGAAAGAGAATATCGCTTGATTGTATAACAATTGGTTTTGATTTGAAAGGTTCCTTATAAGTGTTATGATATAAAAATATATAGTCCATGTTCAGGTGTCATTATGATAATGTAGTTTTTGGGATGTTGAGAATTAGTGTTAAGAGTATAGATGTTGTGGTGCTTTGTTGAGATGTGGAAGTGTTTTTAGGATAGTTTTGGTGGTGCTCTGATAGGTGGATAGGCCGAGTTACAAAGGAAACTCTAGCAAAATTTTCGAAAATTTACGGAGTTAGCCAAATTTGAGGCTGTTGATATATTTCCTGATGTGAACAAGCTGAAGTTACATAAGGATGGCTAGTGAACGAACCTCGATCCTCATTCGAGGACGAATGATCCTGGGGGGGGGGGGAATGTAAGGCCCCGAAAAATTTTGCCAAATAATTTAAGATTTCGTGGTGCCAAGGTAGGCTAATTATTTTTTTTATTTCATGTGAAAATGAGGATTGATGATATAATGGATATCAATTGGATTTGTTAATAAGCGTATAAGTCATATTATAAGTGAATTGGGATCTAAGGAGAGGCCTAAATCTAAGCCAAGTTGGAAAATTTCATAATAGACGAAAGTTGTAAACGAGTGCGGACAAGACCTCTATTTGGACGAGCATATATACATGTATGTAAGGAATTGTGTGATTCACTACCTATCAAATGAAAGGTCTATGAGTCTAGTTTCTAAAGCTTCAAACCGTTCGTACTTCGGACTTTCCTACAAGATGTTATGAGCAAAATACCAAAGGCTAGCGAAGGACTATGCGGATGCGAAGCATCCGCATAGCATCCAAAAAGAGGGGCTGGCAGTGAAGTGCTCCCATAGCATCCGGGTCAGCATCCGAGCTCCTGAGAGGAGTGAAGTGGGGATGCGAAGCATCTACATAGCATCCGATATTTGGGCCTTTAAAACTCAATTTCGGGATTCATTTTCCCATTTTATGTTGGACGAACTTTGAGGGTTTTCTTCCACTCTCTCAAGACCACCAACTCCTCCCATATCCAAGGTAAGGTTTTAGGAGTATTTTGAGTTGATTACTACTCCTAACCACTTATATTAACAAGGATTAATCTTGAAAATCCTTAGATCTTCATTCAAATCCCTAAATTGACCAAGAACACTTCAAGTGGGAATTCTCAAGATTCTTACTACAAGAGGTTTGTCTATTATCTCTAACTAATCTATGGTGATTATTTGTGAATGACATGTACATTAGAACTCTTGGGATGGTGATTGGAAGCCATAGGTGCCTAACCTAGGTTGTGTTGGTGTTGTAGAGATTAGGAGATGTGTTATTGAGGTATGATTCTTGAGGTAATAGTATTATGTATACATGCATGTACAAATAAGGTTTGTGGGAAGATTTTTAAATATAAATAAGTAAATATTGGGTTGGGAAATGAAGGAAATCTTGTAAAAGAGATTTGAAATCAAGATGCTCAACTTGTGTTTGATAAAATGCTTAAATGAGCTAGAATTATGAATATCTTCCTAATTTGTGTTCAATTTTGTCATGCCTCGAAGTAGATGGGCATTGCTAGAATTTCCAAAACGTTGTAGTAACTTAAGGAAAAGCTCTTTGAGGTATGTACGGCTAAAAATCCCTCTTCTTAGAAATTGAGCTCCCATGGTGTCCCTGTGTATGTTGTAAATCCGGAATTTGATTTATGCAGTATTCATTATTTCAAAGAATTTGGGTGTTGCAAGAATATATGTGTAGGATGTACGTCAATGTGTTTAATATGTTATTCTTGGTAAATGAAGATATGTGAATAATGGGAACTATGTGCTAAAATGCCTAGATTTCAAGTCAAGTTTAAATTGAGATTTTGATGCCAAATTCTGTGAGAAAACTCGTTATGGTTAATCCTTCAAATTGTTCTTATGTGTACCAAAAGTATTTGATTGATTGTGTCTAGTTGTTGGTAATGTACAAAGATGTTTGGAAGTGAAGAAAGTGGCTATGTAAATGTAGTAAGATTGAACTTTGGATTCTTGTTGTGATTGGTACTTTACATGAATTGGTGTTGTGACCCTATAATTGTAAAAGATGCATTCCAATATGATCAAAGTGCTATTGTTGGTAACTTAAAAAGGGTGCAAGGAATGTGAATAATGTATTAACATACTAAGACCTTAAATTGAGATTGAGTTTCATATCTTATGCCAAACTATGTGAAATCCTCTATGTGTAGAGATATTTGAAGTAATCAAATGAATTTGGGAAATAAAGTGAGGCCAACTGCCGAGAACTTGAATTATAATTGTATAATGTCATGATTGAAAAGGAAGGATTCAAGAATAATTGGTGTAAATATTTGCTTATGCCTATTGATTTGGAAGAGCCCCTGGTGTTTAAAGTTCCATTGTCAATAAACTTGAGGTGCCGGATCTCTGAGATATTGTACATGCCGAGGATTCATGGTTCCTCTCTTATGTACTCGAAATCTTGAATTAAATGGCTAGTTGTTGAAATTGATATCGACGTGAAATATGTGGAAATGATGTGAAATGTGGGAAATAAGAGATTGAGTTATGAAATGAGTCCTAGTGCCAATCATGATGTAATGATTGTGGCCCATGTGCCGATTATTTGATATGTGACCCTATGGACGGGCTATGAAACACATAGGTGTATAATATAATATGTGGAACCTATTGTAATGACCCGACCGGTCGTTTTTAGAATTCATGCCCCGATCCCTCATTAACTGCTTTCCCTAAGTTCATTTCTGCTATTTTGGTTTGCCGGGACGTTCGGTATTTGGATTCGGAGTGTTTTGGGATACTTAGTCCCTAAATGAGAGCTTAAGAGTTGAAAAATGGTCCATATTCGGAACAGTGTGAAGACGACCTTATAATGGAAATTCGATGGTTCCATTAGCTCCATTAGGTGAATTCGGGGTTGGAAGCGTGTTCGGAATGTGTTTTGGAGGTCCGTAGCTAATTTAGGCTTGAAATGCCGAAGGTTGAATTTTCGAAGTCTCCGGTCTGATAGTGAGTTTTTGATCCGAGGGTCGGAATGGAATTCCAGAAGTTGGTGTAGCTCTATCGTATCATTTGGGATGTGTGTGGAAAGTTTCAGGTCATTCGGACGTGATTTGGTTAGGTTTTTGATCGAAAGCGTATTTTGAAGATTTGGAAGTTCATAAGCTTGATTTTTGGTTAAATCCGTCGTTTAAATGTTGTATTATATGATTTGGAACTTCGAGTGAGTCCGTGTTAGGTTATATGACTTGTGTGTGTGATTGGTTGAGGTTCCGGGGGCCTCGGGTGTGTTTCGGATGCTCAACGGGCAAAGTTTTGTGCTAGAAGGAAAAAGTTGCAGTAGGCTTCTGGTATTTTCTCTTCTGCGGTCCTGGAGCCGCAGAAGCGAAGCCGCATCAGCGCCTTCTTCACCGCATTAGCGGAGCCGCATAAGCGGCCATCTTTCCGCATAAGCGGAATTGCCCCATCCGAGGAGAACCGCAGAAGCGGTCTTCTTCCCGCGTAAGCGGAACCGGAGATGCGGTTTTGAGTCCGCAAAAGCGGACACAACCCTCTTAAGTTGAACCGCAAAAGCGGTTATTCCCACCGCAAAAGCGGGACCGCAGAAGCGGTCCCTGTACCGCAAAAGCGAAAATCACTGGTATGAAATGGAATAATCCGAGGGTTTGTTTCAAAAGTTGGAAAATCAATTGGGAGCTCGGGAGAAGGCTATTTTGGGTGGATTTTGAAGAGAATATTAGTGGGTAATGTTTCTTTAACCTCATTTAGTTGTTTTCTATCAATATCTAGTTAAATCCACCATTAAAATTCGAATTCTAGGCCAAAATTGTGGAAAATTGGATGAAACTTCTTAGACTTAGTTATTGTGATTTGAATGGGCATTTGACCTCCGATTTGGGAGATTTTTTATGTGGTTGGACTCGTGAGAGTATGAGGGTTCTGAAAATGTAAAATTTATTCGATTCCGAGACGTTGGCTGGAGGGGTATTTTGGTTATTTTACCTATTTTCGCGCCTTAGCTCTAAATTTTATAGTGGAATCAGTTGTTGCAATATTATTTACAATGTGTGATTTAATTGACTAGATTTGGGCCATTTGGAGTCGAGAACTCGTGGCAAGAACGTGTTTGCTAGTTGATGTTAGCCGGTTCGAGGTAAGTATCTTGCCTAACCTTGTGTGCGGGACTTCCCCTTAGGATTTGAGTATTCCATGTTGATTGTATTCCTTGCATGTGAGGTGACGAGTGCGTGTTCGGATTTATTTGTGGTAAATTGATCCTTTAGGCTTTTAGATCCTTGTAATCACCGAATATGAAGTTGTACTTGAGCCGATTAATGAAAATCCTGTTTTACTTAAGTTGTTAACATTTAACTTTCTTTGTTATTTGCTTTATATCACTTGAAGCCTATTACTTGTGTTAGAATAGGAAAGCATGTCTACCTGATATAATTGCCTAATTGCTAAGTTGTTTAATCGTACTACGTGAAGCATGCTAGGCTAGTTCTATCTGCTACTCCGTTTTTCATATTTATCCCTTGGTTTGTTTCGGGCTGTGATTGCACATTTATTTTGGGACTACGGGATGGTATCCCGGGAGATCCCCCTGTACTTTTATTTTGGGACTACGGGACGGTATCTCGGGAGATCCCCCTGCACTTTTATTTTGGGACTACGGGACGGTATCCCGGGAGATCCATTGGACAGTTAAGGAGAGGGCTACAGGACGGTATCCTGGGAGACCCTCATTAGTATTTGAGATTGAGTGGTGTTTACCTTGTGTTTCTATTTTATTTTGGTAGTTATTATTGTTTCGTTGATTTGCCTTATTACACTGTTGCATTTATCATTCTTGTCAGATTTCCACCCTGTTAAATTGTTTATATTGTGATGCACGAGGTTTCTGCCGTACGGTTATTGATATTGTGATGCACGAGGTTTCTGCCGTGCGGTTGTTTATATTGTGATGCACGAGGTTTCTGCCGTGCGGTTGTTGATATTGTGATGCACGAGGTTTCTGCCATGCGGTTGTTGTTGAAAGGTTGCATGAGGTCTTTGCCGTGCTATTGTTGTTATTGATGTTTTGCACATGCGGCGTAATAAGGCGGGATATGTTATATGCTTATATGTAGGTTGCGCATGTGGCAGAATAAGGTGGGACATTATGATGCACGTGTGGCGAAATAAGGTGGTGCCTATTATATTATTTATTGCACATATGGCGAAATAAGGTGGGTTATGTCAGGGATTGATTGTATAGAGTTGTGACGGCCTGTTGAGGTATTCCTATTTGTTTCTATTGTGATTGTGGATTGTTTACCTGTATGAACGTTACCGCTTGGGTGTTGTGAGGGAACATCGTACGTGCGGTCCGTCCTCCTTTTCATGTTTGCTGGTTGGTAAAATTTTGTTAGAAACATTTGCACAAGCATACACATAGCTGAGCACTCCTATTAGAGGTGAATTCCTCATGATATTTTTTTCTAAGGGTGGAGGTACGCCTCGCTTATCCATTATATTTGGGAGAGTGGCCCTAGTTAGC
>MU783697.1:6549-97512 GCA_026770625.1 Nicotiana glauca
TTAGTTAATGAGATCAACTAATCTTTATCCCATAAAGACGATCACATAAATATTGATCTAACCGGATTACTAATGTCCAAATTAATAATCCTACGATTAAGAACAAATTTAGATTAAATTGTAAGAGACTTTGCTCTCATTATCATGATCTCTATCACGAGGACAAATCTCAAAATTTAATCAAGGACCTTATCAAATTAATCAAGCAATTAATAACAATGATAAAAGAATATCAAATGCCATATATATTTTATATCAAATGACGTTCACGAAAAATATGTTCAAATCATCAAATATGATATTGGATCTAGGGCATATATACTATATCCCAAACAATATAGAGAGGGAGAGAGAGAGAGTCACCATTCTGTGCTAGATCAATTAGCACAACTTGTGCAGATTCACCACACTCTACTCTATAAGCCTTCAGTCTGAAAATCCTTTCAAAAATTCAAAGTTATCTCTCCTAAGCTTTTAAGTTGATCCCTTCTTCAAGATTCATAATAATTTGTTGCACACATGACATTTTCACTAAGAAATGCTGTCATTTTCCCAAATCTCATCTTGTAACAATGTTGCAAGTCAAGTTAGTGCACCTTCATCGGCTTCCCTTTTGTTGGCTTGTAATGATTCAGCCAACAGAGGCACTGCCCTTGCTTTTACCAAGCAAAATGTGCTTTTGTAGAGCAATAAAAATCATATACACTACAAAAACCACGAAAACCATCTTGATTTTCTCAATTTTCTTAGAGGGAGTGAATTTTGAGATAGTTGAGCTAGAGATACTGCAGCTCTACAATATCTTTTGGTCGCTGTCTGTAATATACCTTCTTAAACTGCAGTAGCAACTCAACTGTGTGCCTCAAATATAAAAGTGTAGGTTCAGTACAAACATAGGTTTTCAGTCATACAGCTCTAAATATTTACTATAACCAACAAAAAAATAATTAGGGAAAACTTTTGTAAATGTAGCAGTCGTTTAAGTTTATCTTTTCGTTATGATTGACTGTTGTTATCTAATTAGGATTTGGCTGTGTGCTAATCCATTTTGGCTTACTTTAAATATTAATAAAAGTAGGATAGATCTATTAATCATTATCACAATCTAATTATTACTTAAAATGAAAAAACATAGTGACAATGGAATATTGTTATGGAAAAAAGTTTAGTGATATAGTTAATCGGGACATTGCCCTCTTACGTTGAAGGGAAGATATTTGGAACAAAGTAACATCATGTAGCATTCATTTAATGCACAGGAAATAGTAGAAGAAATCACAAGTTTTAGTTTCTTCATTACTTTCTTTTACTGCAGATTCGCATATTTGGTATCTGGTAATAGGGTTTACGACAATGATCTTCTTTCTTCTCTATACCTTAATTTTGAGACAGTGACATTACTCTTTCTGTAGAGAATAATTTTATGAGTATTTCAATGCACAATGTGTTGTATACTGGCCAGGACTGCAACTTATTTTTGGGTTTGTTGAACTACTAATGCTTCTCTTACATCCGGTACCACCAAAAGAATTGCTCAATGGGCTTAGCAATGCACAGGTAACTGACTATTTTATCTTTGTATATTTGTACCCGTTGGCTCCTATTAACAGATTCTATGTTCCTCCTTCCCGTTGTATGGCTAATAGTTAATGTTGTGCACTGTTTTTGTTTCTACAAGTTATGCTATTGTGCTAGAGGAGAGAGAGGCCTTTTGCAAAGTGAGACATTGCAATGCTTCAAAAGGATGCAGCTTTTGCAAGCGTAATGTTCTGATACAAGAAATGGACGTTCCCACTGACGCACTTCGACAAGGGAATCAGAGCTCTATAAATGACAACAACAATGTGGTTCCAAATTCGCCTTGCCCAGATAAGAGTCAATCAGATATGCAGTTCCCAATAGAAGCATATTAGTGAAATATATTATTTTCAGTAACCTATAAATTATGGCTGAGTTATTATTCCATAATATTGCAGGCTTTAATGAAGAATGCCTCTCTTAGCTTGGTTGAGATGAATACTCCAGTTTCTCATTTCAGTCAGAATCGGGCTACTTTGGAAGTTCTTTTGAATTTTTAGTTTCAGTGTTGCAACAGTTCAGTTGACATAATAGTTTATTAATTTTAATATAGTAATTCTAATTTCTACGACTTACACATACTCACCTGCTGCAAAAGCATATATTTTTTTGGGTAACATATGAATTAGAAACATCAGTATTAAAAAGTGAGATTTTTGTAGTAGCTATGTAGTTTTCTTTTTTCTCTTTTGAGTAACATCTCACTAATAGCCTCGTGGTCTTCCATTTCTTTACACAAGCTCTCCTTTGCTTACAAATTTACAATAATATAGTTCTGTTCACGTTGGGCCCGGGCAAACCCCTCCACTAGTATTAGTATAGACAGTAGGTCATTTTTTCAATTTGCAAAAATAAGTGAACACACACGGATGCACCTAACGTCAAATTGTTTTTGCCAAATATGTGTATGTTACAAATACAAAAGCACTGACCCATCAGCTTGATCACAATATGTCATGGATTATATAAAGAAAACTTCAAGGATTTTTTCTCCTCAAGAGAAGTCATTAAATACTCAGGTCACTTAGTAGTACCAAGTCGAAAAGTACTACAGGTTTTTACTCGGGAGAAGGGTCAAATATATCATCTACTTTCGAATATTGTCTACATTTAATCTTTAAATTTATCCCTACTATTATACTATCCGACCAAATTTATCTCTGCCATCAGCAAACTTTTAAAAATTACTTCTTGATCTGTTAAATAATCTAAAATCTCTCAATTTTTTTTTTTATTTAAATCACTTGTTATTCTTGCTCCACTATTTTTAGAAATTACTATTGATGTCAATGCTAAAGGTACTAGATCAGTGGCGAAGCCAGAAATTTTTTCTAGGGTGTTCAAACCTGAAAAAAGTAAAAAAAAATCTTAAGGGTGTTCAATAAATGTTATATACCTCTAAAACCTAATATTTTACCCATATACACAATATAAATTTTTGACAAAGGGTGGTCAATTGACCACCCTTACTGTAATGTAGCTTCGCCCATATACTAGACTACACAAATTATTAATGGATATTTTTAATTACCAATGCACCCACTTCTCTTCTATCTTGTGATAATGGGTTTAGAATTGGTTTAAAGTTTTATTTATTTTTCAACTATATACACACCACAGAATTCAGTGAGTCTATTTATGTGTATTATATACAACCGATCATCATGTATGTACATGTATATTCGAATATATCTTGTTATTGTTTGATTAGTATAGAGTTCGATCGACTAACTTAAGAGTGTACAATGCATAGACATTTGATTAAACCAAGTTGATTTCAACAATGTAAAATCACCAAGGAACTTCAACTTCTATCACTAATTCTTGCAAAGTCTTCATACCTTTGTTGCAATGAATTCATTAAAGTTGAGATGTCGTAAATACTTTTAGAATTTAGACAAGCTACATAATTTGGATTCTTCAATTTACTATACTTTGTTTACTAACTGTTGTATTATTTTAATTTCTCTTATTTTATTTTTTCAACTAAGAAAGCAAGTAAATGCCAATTATTTCGAAAATAGTGGATCAAGAAGAAGATAAGTGACTTAATTAAAATAATTTGGGAGATTCAAGGTCATTTGACGGACTAAGGGGTAATTTTTAAAAATTTGCTGATGGTAGGGATAAATTTGGTTGAATGGTATAACAGTATGGGTAAATTTGGTCAAATACCATAACGGAGATTAAATGTAGGCAATATCTGAAAGTATAGGGGATATATTTTACTCTTTTCCCGATTTACTTCTTCTTATCGCCACAAATTAAGGATTTTCACATAAGGTCTTAGTTTCACAAGTAACTTTTTTTTTTCGTTTTCCTGAAAAAGCGCTCCAGTTACCAAAGTTTTAGGATAGGGCAATTATATATTCATGCCACCACAACCTTTTGTTTTTGTCATGACCCTAACCCCGAACCCGATTGTGATGGCGCCTTTCGTGAATACAAGGCCAGCCAATAGAACCAAATCGCATTTTAAACAGTTAAATAACATAATGATACTCTAAACATCGTTTAATAACACCAAATAACGGAAATAAGGTTAACAAATGCGGAAAATAGCCCTATACAGCCCTAACCGGTGTATCACAAGTCATGAGCAATTACGAATCCTGATGCAAGTCTACTAAGTACAATATCTGATACAACTGTTTGAAGGACATAGAAAATAATAAGATAACAGAGGCACGGGGGCTGCGGACACCAACAGCTACCTCGTAGTCTCCGAAACACCGCCTGGACTGGAGGAATCAACACTCCGAAGCGGGACCAACAATGCTTGAATCTGCACACATGATGCAAGGAGAAATGTGAGTACTCCGACCCCGTGAGTAACAAATATAAATAATGACTGAAGATAAGAAATCACATAAAGCACAATGTACTCTATAATAAAGCGGTAAAACATTGTTTGAAAACAGTAAATCAGTAAAAATTCAGTAAAAACTCCTTTCAACAGGTAAAGCAGGTAAATAATGTAAAGTAATAGACAAAAGTTCACCCCTCGGACTCAATATCCACAAATCCGCCCCTCGGGCTATATCTCAGTACAGTGCCAACCCCTCGGGCCCAATCTCATATCACAAATGGGTACCCGCGCTCACTGGGGGTGTACAGACTCCTGGAGGGGCCTCTCACGGCCCAAGTGCAATATCAAGTTGTTACAACCCATGTCATTGTACCTGAAAGTACGTCGTGAGTCAATTGATGTAAGCTAAAAAGGGATGAAATCCTTCTACAAGGACAAGAAAGGTTTGCCGAAGTGTTACGCAAGGTAAGATGAATATGAGACTTGTTAATCATAATTTAAATTAGTTTAAAGCCATGATATGACTACATATGATGTTTGGATATGAAGTATAAAGTTTGAGAAAAATCGGATTTAAGTTGCGGAAAAACTGACTAAGGATTTGCCTTGTAGTGGAGCTTTTTGAGAAATAAACTTTGTGAGCTATATATGGTCTTTTTTGGACACATTATATATCAAATTGATGGTCTTGGAATGTAATTTCCAACTCTCTTAACCGTTTGCTCATACGACACCCGGATAAAAAGTAAGCGTTGGAAGAGCCAATTATAGGGTGCCAAGTGGTACCTTTTGACTTTTCAACAAAATGGAGATTATCTCCTTTATCTCTTCTCTTTCTGCATATGTCTAGAGAGCACGACCAAATAAGGCCCCTAACATCACCCTTAATCTCTCTACAAGGGTTTCAAATAATACTAACATCCGGGGCACAAAATCAAGAAGCAATAACACTAGAACGATCCCCACAGCGTAAGTATTGCTATATTTCCTCTCTTTTTCTTTATAGTTTGAGTTTTGGAAGGTAGTTAATAGTAAAAGAAACTCTTAATTTCTGGTTTTAAGCTCTTAAATATCAAGAAAGGTTGATTAATTGATTTCATAATATTTAGAACTCACGGGACGGTAATCGGAAGCCGTGAGTTTTGAGTTATTTGATTTGTAACGGACTGTTTTATGAGTTGTTTCGTGTAGCTTTTGTGCTGTATACTTTGATGCTATTTAATAGAGTTTTTGGAGGATAAATGGTGTGGAGAAACACCACATAATGGTGAAATGATGGATTAGTCATTCTTTATAATATTTTTGGGGTGTTGGACATTACTATAGTCGTCGTTTTTGGTATGAATTGATTGGGGTATGTTGGGCTATTGTAAGCTAAATACAACATGGATTTCGACTTGCATCTACTGTAGGAGGTAATTATATTTTTCTCCTACAGGAGCTTAAGGTTATATTGACATCGGTTGAGTTAAATGGATGAACTAGACATGAACTAGTGAATAAAGTTACTAATTAAGAATAATTGGAGTTGTGGATCATTTTTTTTGTTTTAGATATATGGTATAAGGCTGTAATTATTGATGAATGACTTCATTATCATGTTAATGATACTATTAATTTAAAGTAAAAAGTCTATGAGTGATGATATGTGATATACAAATTCCAATTGGAGCTTGTCGCTCGTCGTAAAATAGTTATGACTTGTTGTTGTTTTATGGTGTCTTGTTATATGTATTGTTGGATTTCTCTGGTAATTCTTATTGGTATATGGTATTGGAGGAGGCTCTTGTTACAAGGGAGATGCTGCCCGAATTTATATAAATGAGCTACAAGTATGTTGCAATCTTAGCCTTTATTCAATATTGATTTTGAATCTCCTTATGCAATGGTAGATTGAATTGAGTTGTTTGAAGAGTTTCTTGGGAGGTATTATGGACTCAACGTGGTTAAGGTATGTTAAGGCACTTCCCTCTTCTTTTGGCATGATCTAAAGTGAAATGAATACGCTATTTCATAACGGATCTACTCCTAGAAACTAAGGTTGCCCATTTTGTTCTTTCCTTATAAAGTTATTTTAAGCAAGTATGCATAATCCTTGAATCCTATAGAAGCTCATATTGATGGTATGCTTCCCATAATGTTAATCTAATGTGCAACGACCTTAAGTCACTCCAAAAGGTTTAAAACGTGATTCCTTGAGTATAGCATGCATTATATATAGTATCTATTTTACTCTACCGACCCGCGCTATAGTAGGCCGGGTACGACACCTATTGTGCAACCACTGATAAGTTGGATTTATCGAGCTCCACGTGGCCGGGTACGATTCTACCGAGCCTTATGATGGCCGAATATGTTTTTACCGAGTCCTCTTTGAGGCCGGGTACGATATGATGATGATGATGATGCCTACAGAGGAGTATGTTTTTTTAAAAGTTTATGTATATATATGTATTATGCATTTCATGTCAGTAGCCCCCAGAGGCACACAGATATTCCAGGTTATATCTCATCTATCTCTCTTTATATTACTGTTCTAGTTTATGCTTTTCTGCCTTACATACTCGGTACTTTATTTGTACTGACGTCCTTTTTACCTGGGGACGCTGCGTTTCATGCCCACAGGTCCCAATTGATAGGTTGACATTCCTCCTAGTAGGCTATCAGCTCAGCGGAGGTGTTGGTGCACTCCACTTGCTCCGGGGTTGCCTATTTGGTCAGTATGCTTTGGATATGTATTGATTGATATGGCGGGGCCCTGTCCCAACCTTTATGATTTTATATACTCTTAGAGACTTGTAGACAGATGTCAGGTTTATGGATACTTGTATGGCCTTGTTGGCCTATGTGTTGAGTTTACACATGGTCATGTCGGCCTTATAGGCCCGTACGTCATATGTATAAGTTTGTATATCATGTTGGGTCGTCATATGTAGAGTATTTTCTTATGTTCTTCTTGTTATCTCATGACCGGGGTTCTAGATATTTTACTCATGCTATTATGATAAGAAAGATATGTTACGTTTGGTACTCGGTTGAGTAAGGCACTGGGTGCCCGTCGTGGCCCTTCGGTTTGGGTCGTGACACAAGCTACCTCGTGACATCAAATCTTGGCCCTCAGTCTCATATCAGCCAAGCCACCTCGTGGCGTATATATCTCAGGCCCTCGCCCTCATAAACAATATCAACAAGCCACCTCGTGGTGTACATTTCTCAGGCCCTCGACCTCAAATCAGTATCAGTGTTTCCTCACAACTAGGGCCTCGACCTTACTCAGTCAAAAATAGTCACAATCCCCTCAAGCATTAGTAAAACAATATTTCTCAACCCAAAATATCATTTAAAATATCATTTAAGCCTCAAAACTGAGTGAAAATGGCTGAATAGTAAAACAGTGGAAAATAATATGACTGAGTTTAATTAATAAGTCAATAATGAGGTAATAGTAATAAAAATTCCCGAAGGGTTCAAATAGTTGACACGAAGCCCAAATATGACAATCAGCCTAAATCATGATGATAACAAATAAGTTTCAATCAAATACGTGGTAAAATCAATGATCGGGACGGACCAAGTCACAATCCCCAATAGTACACGACCCTACGCTCATCATCAAGAGTGTGCCCCACCTCAATATAGCACTACGATGTGCAAATCCGGGGTTTTAAACTCTCAGAGCATCATTTATAACCATTACTCACCTCTAAGGTTCAAACCGATTAAATCTCTAGCTTGCGACGTCTTTTCCCCTCGAATCGGCCTCCACGCGCGTCGAATCTATCCAAAATTAGAATGAATACATCACAATATGCTAAGGGAATAAAGCCCAAACGAAAACATTCAAGAAATACCAAAAATCGCAAAAATAGCAAAACCAGAGCCCCGGGCCCACTTCTCGAAACTCTAAAATTTTTACATCAACGGGTTCCTTATCTCCCCACGAGTTCATACATACCAAAAGTTCTCAAATCTGACCCCAATTGGTCCTCCAAATCCCTAAATCAAAATTCCAAAATTCCAAGCCCTAGTTCTTCCATTTTTAGCTTAAGTTCCATGATTTTCTTGGTAGATTTTATAATATAAACGAGTTTAAAGTTCAAAAATCTTACCTCCAATCGATTCCCCTTGAATCCCTCTTTAATATCCTTCAAAAAGCTCTCAAAATGATCAACTATGGCGAAAATAGACCCAAAATTGCGGAGAAGATAACTTAAAAACATTCTGCCCAGGCATGTTCCTTCTTCACGAACCCGGTCAAACTCTCACGTTCGTGAAGCACAAACTCACATTGACCAAATTTTGCCTTACGCGAATGCGACATTCCCGACACGAATGTGATGCACCTTTCACCTGCACCTTCGCAAATGCGAACACCCATATGCGAACGCGATGAACAATCCACCTTGGCCCCATCTGACCCAATACCTTATACGCGATCGCAAACACCTTATCGCAAACGCGATGAAAAACC
The DNA here is from genome assembly GCA_026770625.1 of Nicotiana glauca. Lineage (NCBI taxonomy): Eukaryota > Viridiplantae > Streptophyta > Magnoliopsida > Solanales > Solanaceae > Nicotiana > Nicotiana glauca. Next base: position 15,408 of record MU783697.1, read on the forward strand.
TCACAAACCCTTCACGAACGCGGCACCTGCCTCGCAAACGCGAAGGCTAAACCTTCACCTCCCTCAGCAGATCTTCGCGAATGCGAGGGTCCTCCCTTGAACACGAAGATCAAAAGTCTGCAACTGCTGGAACTGAGTTTTCTGCAACTTCCCAAACTCCAAAATGGTCCGATTGACCACCTGAAACCCCACCGAGGCCCTTGGGACCTCAACCAAAGGCAGTAACACATCCTAAAACCTTATTCAAACTTGTTTCAATCATCAAAACACCTCAAACAACAACAAATCACTCAAAACACATCGGATTCAAGCCTAAGTTTTTTAAAATCTTTCGAAATACGTTTTTGATAAAAAACCCAACGAAACCACGTCCGAATGACCTTAAATTTTGCAGACACATCCCAAATGATATAACGAAGCTACTGCGACTCTCGGAATTCCATTCCGAACCTCGGATCAAAATCTCACCTACCAACCGGAAATCGCCAAAATATCAACTTCGCCAATTCAAGCCTAATTCTACTCCGGACCTCCAAAACCCATTTCGATCACTCTCCTAAGTTACAAATCACCTTTCAAAGCTAACCGAACCATCAGAACTCACATCCGAGCCCTCTAACACATAAATCAACATTGGGTTGACTTTTCCAACTTAAGCCTTCTTAGAAGAGACTAAGTGTCTCAAACCTTACCAAAATCATTCCGGACTCGATCCGACCAACCCGATACCACAAAATACGGGTAACAAAGCATAAAGAAGCAGAAATGGAGGAAACGGAAAGGTAACTTATGAGACGATTGTCTGGGTCGTCATAGTTTTACACTGGTTTTTTAATTAATACAGATTAATTATGAATGATTAGTTTCTTTTTCTAAGTTATTTGCTTTTGAATTAGTACTCCACTTAAAAGGAATTAGCAAAAGTATTTGTGTTTGACGAAAAACCTACTTTAAATTTTTTTGCTTTTCAGAAAATAATATGACTTGATATCTTTAGAATTCAAACTCTATTTACTTAACCAAGAAATAACGTTAATGGTTTTAGAAAACAAAATTCAAAACGTTAAGCATGATGTACTAGCTAAGTTGCTCTCCATTTCACAATTCTGTTTCACCAACTCTTTAATCTGCTAACTCCCCTGGTTTCTATTCCTAGAATGTTCAAACAAATCAAATTCTCAACTGCCTCTTTTTTCAATTTATCAATTCCATCTTTAATACTATCTTTTTTAGAAGAATGAAAAGTATAATATTATACTAAAAAAAAAGACAGCCCCATGCACAAAGTAAGGGCTGCATCCCTATGGGTGTGTTGTAATCAATCTACCCTAATGCAAGTATTAGTGTTTGATTTTACGGCTCGAATTGGCAACATATAAGTCACATAGAGATAACTTTATCGTTGCTCCTTGGTTCCCTTAAAGTATTACATTCTACCCCTTAAACAAATTAACGCTATCATAGCAACTTATCCAACCATCCATCTGTTTACCCTTAAAATGAGTAACAATTAAATTTATTCGCCTTTTAAAGAATACGTGCATTAATTTAACACGAATGATACAAGAACATCAAATAATTAAATTAAAGAGAGATAAAACGATCAAACAAAAAAACAATTAAGCTGGCTTTGAATTGAGCACTGAGACCGGCTCCGATCGAGCCCTCAATATTGGCTCTGTTGTAATTAAAGCAAAGGGGAACTAAAGAACACTTTTGAACAACATCTAGAAGACAAAAGATGAAATTTATACCTTTGATATTGTCATGATCCATATTTTCCACCCTCGGGGGTCGTGATGGCGCCTACTCGTAGAAGTTAGGCATGCCAAATTTAATTACTTTTTGTTAACAACATGATCCCTTTTTAACAATTATTGAAAATAATATAAAAGCAACGAGATTAAATAATAAGTGACAGTCTTAGTATTATATAAAACTGAATAGAAATGCAAAAAGTTCAACAAAATCCTCTACCCAAGACTGGTGTCATTGTACTCACGAACTGCTGAGAATACTAAATACATACGTCTGAAAGAAAACATAAACTATTTGTCTCGGATACAATGAAATAACAGACTAAAAAGAGAGGATAAGGGAGACGCCGGGCCTACGGACGCCTGCAAGGCTACCTCGGGTCTCGCTGGACTGAAGGCCTGCTCCCCCACTAATGCTGCTGCTGCTGCCCAAAATCTAGATCTGTGCAAAATAGCACAGAGTGTAGTATCAGCACAACCGACCCTATGTGCTGGCAAGTGTCTAGCCTAACCCCGACCAAGTAGCGATGAGCTAGACCGGACTACCATATAAACCTGTGCAATTTCATATATATATATATATATATATATATATATATATATATATATATATATATATATATAACGGAATCGAAATACAAAATAGATAAACAATATGGGAGGGGGGACAAGCTGTGGGGAAATAACGATTTTCAAATGAGAGCCATCCAGTAACGAAGGAAAACAACACAACTCAATCATAAGTAATGAAACAGAAATCAATAAATGCACGACATCACCCTTCGTGCTTTTACTTTCATACTTAACAAGAAATAGCGTGTGCACGGCATCACCCTTCGTGCTTTTACTCTCATTCCTCACATATATCAATAGAATCGGCACAGAATGGTACATCATGCGGCCCGGTATCACCCTTCGTGCTTTAACACTCTGTTTGCATAATAAGCAAACATTACACGGCATCACCCTTCGTTCTTTTACTCTCATTCCTCACACATATCAATAGATTCAACACGGAATGGTACATCGTGTGGCACGACATCACTCTTCATGGTTTAGCACTCTTCCTCACCCAAACAACAATCACAAACAAGGGCAAGAGAATAAATAATTAATAATGGAAATCCCGGCGAGGGAACACAAACAATAATCTCAATGTCCCAGAAAGGGAAAATATTCAATAATCAACAACGTCTCGGCAAGGGAACAAATTATTAACTCTTTATCTTTCGTTCACTTTCATCTCATAGTTCACATTATCACTCGAGCCAATGCTCCAAATATTTACTTGTCTCATATACCTTCACAATTGTATTTCAACTCGAGCCAACGCTCCATGAAGTTCAAAGGTCACAATTTCTTTCACAAGATCTTTACAACACATAGAAGCCATCAATTAAGCATGGAAGATATAACTAAATGCCAGCTATTTGCAATTAAGAACTCACGGTCATACTAGACACAAATGTATAGATACTCGTCACCATGCCTATACATCGTACTTGACACTTAGCAAGTAGCAAATAAGACTCAACTCCTATTCCCTCAAGCTAGGGTTAAACCAAACACTTACCTCGATGCTTTGAACTCAACTCAAGCCTCAACTATAGCTTTACCCCGTGATTCCACCTCCAATCCGCTCGAATCTAGCCACAAATTACTCAATTACTTTAATAAATACTAAATGAATCAATTTGAATGCATAAAAATAAATTTTCCAAGTTTTTCCCCAAAAATTCCAAAATTGCCCCCGGGCCCACATGATCAAAACCCGAAGTTCGAACCATAACCCGGTTACCCATTCCCCCACGAACTCAAATATGTAATATGTTTTGAAATCGGACCTCAAATTGAGGTCCAAATCTCCAATTTTGAAAAACCTAGGTTCTACCCAAAACCCCCAATTTCACCGATGAAAATGCTTGATTTTAAGTGGAAAACATGTTAAATGATGTTAATGATTGAAAGAATTGAGTAAAAATCGAGTTACAAATGATTTGGAATGAAACTTGTTCTTGAAAATCGCCTAAGGAGTTATATTTTGAAAGTGGGGTGAAAAATGGCCTAAAATTTGACTAAGTATGAAAATTGCTGGGTTGCAGATATGGGAATTGCGAACTGGGGTTCGCAATTGCAAACCCTGACCAAATGTGGAACTGCGAACAATAGTTCGCATTTGCGAACTAAGACCCATCAGGAGACCTTCGCATTTACGAAAAAGGTCTCGCATTTGCGAACACTTGACCTTTGCTTTTGCGAAGAATTGCTTCGTATTTGCGAGCCTAGGCAGGCCTGGGTTGGTTTCGCATTTGCGATCTAGCCTTCCCATTTGCGAGTTCGCATTTGCGAACTAGGCTTCGTAAATGCGAAACCTGCGGGCCTGATCATACCAGAATTTTATAAAGTTTAAAAATGCACTCCGACACCTATCCAAAACTCACCCGAGCCATCGGGGCTCCAAACCAAATATGCACACTACCTCAAAAATATCCTACGGACTTACTCGTGTGATCAAATTGCCAAAATAACATCATATACATCGAATTACGCATCAAATTTCATGATTCCTTCCAAATTTTCATAAAAGATCAAATTTCTATTTTAAGTCCAAAACACGTCAAACGACGTCCGTTTTCAACCGAACTTTACATAAAGGACTTAAACCATATATAAGACTTGTCTTGGGCGTCGGAACTAAAATACGGGCCCGATACCATAGTCTTTTAATCAAATTTCATTTTCAATTTCCTTAATTATTTTCAGAATATAATTTCACACAAAAATTCATTTCTCGGGCTTGGGACCTCGGAATTCGATTCCGGGCATACGCCCAAGTCCCATATTTTCCTACGGAACCTCCGAGATCGTCAAATCATGGGTCCGGTGTCCGTTCACCTAAAATGTTGACCGAAGTCAAATTTATTCAATTTAATATCAAAATTAAGCATTTTTTCTCACAGAATTCATATTTAAGCTTTCCGGCTACGCGCCCGGACTGCGCACGCAAAATTGAGGCAACTCTAAATGATGTTTTCAAGGCCTCGAAAGCACAAAATGAGTAAGGAAACAAGTGATGACCCCTTTGGGTCATCATATTCTCCACCTCTAAAACAACCGTTCGTCCTCGAATGAGCAAAAGAAAGAAGTACCTGAGTCGGGAAAAAGACGAGGATAACGGCTCCGTATATCAGACTCGGACTCCCAGGTCGATACCTCAGGAGGCTGACCTCTCCACTGAACATGCACAAAAGGAAAACTCTTGGATCTCAACTGACGAACCTGCTAGTCCAAAATAGCTACCGGCTCCTCCTCGTAAGACAAATCCTTGTCCAACTTGACAGTGCTGAAATTTAACACGTGGGCTGGATCCGTGATACCTCCGAAGCATGGATGCATGAAAAACTGGATGCATGGCTGATAAGCTAGGCGGCAATGCATGTCTATAAGCCACCTCTCCCACTCGATCAAGAATCTCAAACGGACCAATAAACCTAGGACTAAGCTTGCCCTTCTTCCCAAATCTCATCACGCCCTTCATAAGCGACACTCAGCAATACCCGCTTACCAACCATAAATGCCACATCTCGAACTTTGCGGTCTGCATAACTCTTTTGCCTAGACTGAGCTGAACGAAGCCTATCCTGAATGATCTTGACCTTGTCCAAGGCCTCCCGAACCAAATCTGTACCCAACAACCGAGCCTCTCCCGGCTCAAACTATCCAACCGGAGACCGACACCACCTACCATATAAAGCATCATAAGGAGCCATCTGAATGCTCGACTGGTAGCTGTTGTTGTAGGCAAACTCCGCTAAAGGCAATAACTGATCCCACAAACCTCCAAAGTTGATAACACAAGCTCGAAGCATATCCTCTATAATCTGAATAGTCCGTTCAGACTGACCGTCCGTCTGGGGATGAAATGTTGTGCTCAAATCTACCCGTATACCCAACTCTCACTGCACCGCTCTCCAGAAGCGCGAGGTAAACTCCGTACCCTGATCCAAAATGATAGACACGAGCACACCATGAAGGTGAACAATCTCCCGAATATAGATCTCAGCGAACCTCTCAGAAGAATAGGAGACTGCGACAGGAATGAAATGTGCTGACTTGGTCAGCCTATCAACAATAACCCATATCGCATCGAACTTCTTCCGAGTCAGCGGAAGTCCTGTAACAAAATCCATCGTAATCCGCTCTAACTTCCACTCGGGAAGCTCAATCCTTTGGAATACACCACCAGGCCTCTGATGCTCATACTTAACCTGCTGAAAATTCAAACAACGAGCCACATATGCTACGATATCCTTCTTCATTCTACGCCACCAATAATGCTACTGCAAATCCAGATACATCTTCGCAATGCCTGGAACAATAGAGTACCTAGAACTATGGGCCTCCTCTAAAATAAATTCTTGAAGCTCATCTACATTGGGCACACAAACTCACCCCTGCAATCTTAAAACTCCATCTACATCCAAGGTAACCTGTTTGGCCCCTCCTCACTACACCATGTCTCTAAGGACACACAAATGGGTATCATCAAACTGCTGGTCACGGATACGCTCCAATAATGAAGAATGAGCAACCGTGCAAGCTAACACATGACTGGGCTCAGAAACATCCAGTCTCACGAACTGATTGGCTAAAGCCTAAACATCGAAAGCAAACAGCCTCTAACTGACCGGAATATAAGCAAGACTGCCCATACTGGCCTACTTCCTACTCAAAGCATCAGCCACCACAATTGCCTTCCCTGGATGATATAAAATGGTGACATCATAATCATTCAACAACTCCAACCACCTCCTCTGCCTCAAATTCAACTCCTTTTGCTTGAACAAGTACTGAAGACTCTTGTGATCAGTGAACACCTCACATGCCACACCATACAAATAATGCCTCCAAATCTTCAATGTATGAACTATGGCTATCAACTCTAGATCATGTACTGGATAGTTCTTCTCATGAATCTTCAACTGTCGCGAAGCATAGGCAATGACCTAGCCATCCTGCATCAACAATGCTCCAAGCCCAATACAGGAATCATCACAATAAACTGCATAGGGCCCTAAACCTATGGGCAAAACCAACACCGGTGCCGTAGTCAGAGCTGTCTTGAGCTTCTAAAAGCTCACCTCACACTCATCTGACCATCTGAACTGGGCACCCTTCTGGGTCAATCTTGTCATCGGGGTTGCAATAGATAAAAATACCTCCACGAACAGTCGATAGTAGCCTGCCAACCCTAAGAAACTCCGAATCTTTGTAGCTGATGTTGGTCTAGGCCAGTTCTTGACTGCCTAAATCTTCTTCGGGTCCACTTGAATACCCTCTGCTAATACAACATGAACCAGAAATGCAACTTAACCCAACCAGAATTCACACTTCGAGGGCTTAGCATATAACTGACTATCCCTCAGAGTCTGAAGAACCACTCTAAGGTGTTGCTCGTGCTCCTCCTGGCTGCGAGAGTATATCAATATATCATCAATGAACGCTATCATGAATGAATCCAACTAAGGCCTGAACACTCAGTTCATCAAGTCCATGAAGGCTGCTGGGGCATTTGTTAACCCGAATGAATAACCAAGAACTCATAATTCTCATGCTGAGTGCAGAAAGCTGTTTTAGGGACTTCAGACGCCCTAATCCTCAATTGATGGTAACCAGATCGCAAGTCAATCTTGGAGAATACCCTGGCACCATGAAGCTGGTCCAACAAATCATCAATCCTCGGCAGTGGATACTTATTCTTGATCGTTACCTTATTCAATTGCCGGTAATCAATACATGATCCCTTTTTGGCAAATAACACTGGCGCACCCCAAGGTGAGACACTGGGTCTAGTGAAACCCTTTTCAAGGAAATCATGCAATTGTTCCTTTAACTCTCTTAACTCTAGTGGGGCCATACGATATGGCAGGATAGAAATAGGCTGAGTGCCCGGAACGAAATCAATGCAAAAATCAATATCCCTATCGGGTGGCATACCCGACAGGTCTAAAGGAAAAATATCAGGGAACTCACAAACAACGTGCACAGAATTGATAGAGGGAACCTCAGCGCTGGAATCCCAAACATAAGCTAAATAAGCCAAACATCCATTCTCGACCATACACCGAGCCTTCAAATACGATATGATAGTATGGGTAGAATGTTGGAGTCCCTCTCCACTCTAAATGAGGCATACCCGGTAAAGCTAAGGTCACCGTCTTGGCATGGCAGTCCAAGATAGCGTGATAGGGTGACAACCAGTCCATCCCCAATATAATATCAAAGTCAACCATATCTAAAAGCAACAAATCTACATGAGTCTCCAGACCCCCAATCACCACGACACAAGAGCGATGGACTCGATCGACCACAATAGAATCACCCACCGGTGTAGACAAATAAACAGGAACACCCAATGCATCACTAGGCATGATCAAATACGGGGAAAAATAGGATGACACATACGAATACGTAGACCCCGAATCAAACAACACTGAAGCATCTCTATCACAAACCAAAACCGTACCTGTAATGACTGCATCTAAAACCTCTACCTCGGGCCTAGCCTGAAGAGCATAACATCGGGTCTGGGCCCCACCACTATAATCTACCTCTCTAGGATGGCCTACTGCTGGCTGGCCTCCACCTCTAGCGGTTTGAGCTCCACCTCTATGACCTCTACCTCCACCTCTAGTACCTCTACCCCCGCTTCTAGCTGGCTGGGCTGGCTGTGGAGCAGCTGGTGCCTGAACCATGGAACAAGAACCCTGATGCTGAGAACTGCTCGGTGCTCGAGGGAAAAATCTAGCAATATGACCCGTGTCACCACAAGTGTAATAAGCCCTCGGCTGTTGAGTCTGCTGGCCCTGTCGACCTGAGTGACCACTACAGAAACTCCTAACCAGTGATGCACTGATAAGGGCTGGTGGTGCACTGAATGGCTACTGATCAGAATAATGTGCGTGAGAACCACGGCCACCTGGGGCACCCTAAGAAACTTGGAGGGCTGACTGGAAAGGCCTAGAAGGCTGACCCCTATCATATGAATCTCTTCCTCTAGATGAGGCACCACCGAATCAGTCTAACTGATGGGGTCTCTTGTCTGCTCTATGACCACCCCCTGTGGCAATACCATCTCGATTATCCTGGCCATATTTACCGCCTCTTGAAAATTGATATCACTCCCCGCCTCTCTATCCATTTGGAGACGAATAGGCTGAATGAGTCCATCAATAAACCATCTCAGTCTCTCCCTCTCAGTGGGGAGTATGACAGTAGCATGGCGAGCCAACACAATAAACCTGGTCTCATACTGGGTGACTGACATGGATCCCTGCTGGAGACGTTCGAACTACCTCCGATAGGCTTCATGTTGTGTGATAGGGAGAAACTTCTCCAGAAACAACACTGAAAACTGATCCCATGTCAAGGCTGGAGACCCTGCTGGTCCAGCTAAACAGATATCCCTCCACCAAGTCTTGGTGGATCCAGATAGTCGAAATGTAGCGAAATCAACTCCATTGGTCTCAACAATGCCCATGTTCCGAAGAACTTTGTGGCAGCTATCCAAATAATCCTGAGGATCCTCGGTGGGTGCACCGCTGAAAGTAGTAGTGCAGAGCTTGGTGAACATATCCAATCTCCACAAAGCATCGGCAGACATAGCTGCCCCGTCACCTTTTTGGGCTACCATGCCCGGCTGAGCTGATCCAACTGGCTGAACTGCTGGAGCCGGAACCTGGGGAGCTACCTGCTCCAGAATGTGAGTAGCAGGAGTCTGGGCCCCTTCTCTAGCCTTAGAGACAGCTGGTGCTATAGGAAACAAACCTGCTCGGTAAACACTCTCCATGAGTCCCACCAATCGAACCAACGCGTTCTGAAGAACTAGGGTAGCAATAAACCCCTCTGGGACCTGAGTTGGGCCTACCGGAATTGCTGGGGCTGGAACCTCGTCGTCAAAGTCGACCTGAGGCTCCACCACTAGTGCTGCTGCTTGAGGCTTGGCTCTACCCCTACCTCGACCTCTAGCACGACCTCATTCTTTGCCCCTAGTGGGAGCTGCCTGGGGCTCGGACTGTTGATCGAAAGATGAAGAAGCATGTGTTCTCGCCATCTGCGAAAGAATTGAGTAGAAATTCAATTAGCATTGAGAAAGAGAACCGCACGACAAGAAAGAACAAATATGAAACTTTTCCTAAATTTGTAGCCTCTGAGGATAAATACAGACGTCTCCGTACCGATCCCTCGGACTCTACTAAGCTTATCCGTGAGTTGTGAGACCTATGTAACCTAGAGCTCTGATATCAACTTGTCACGACCTGAATTTTCCACCCTAGGGGGTCGTGATGGTGCCTACTCGTACAAGCTAGGCAAGCCAAATTTAATTACTTTTCGTTAACAACATGATCCCTTTTTAACAATTATTGACTATAATATAAAATCCATGATATTAAATAATAGCATTATATAAAACTGAATAGAAATGCGGAAAGTTCAACAAAATCCTCTACCCAAGACTGGTGTCACTGTACTCAAGAACTACTAAGAATACGAAATACACACGTCTGAAAGAAACATAAACTCTTAGTCTCGGATACAATGAGATAACAGACTAAAAAGAGAGGATAAGGGAGACGTCGGGCCTGCGGATGCCTGCAAGGCTACCTTGGGTATCGTTGGACTGAAGGCCAGCTCCTACACTAATGCTGCTGCTGCTGCTGCCCAAAACCTGGATCTGTGCAAAATAGCATAGATTGTAGTATTAGAACAACTGACCCCATGTGCTGGTAAGTGTCTAGGCTAACCCCGGTGAAGTAGTGACGAGGCTAGACCGGACTACCACATAAACCTGTGCAATTTCATATATATACACCGAAATCGAAATACAAAATAGATAAACAATATGGGAGGGGGGACATGCTGTGGGGAAACAACGATTTCCAAATAAGAGCCGTCCAGTAACGAAGGAAAACAACACAACTCAATCATAAGTTATGAAATAGAAATCAACAATTGCACGGCATCACCCTTCGTGCTTTTACTCTCATACTCACCAAGCAATAGCGTGTGCATGGCATCACCCTTTGTGATTTTACTCTCATTCCTCACATATATCAATAGAATTGGCACAAATGGTACATCATACGGCACGACATCACCCTTCGTGCTTTAACACTCTTTTTGCATAATAAGCGAACATTGCACGGCATCACCCTTCGTGCTTTTACTCTCATTCCCCACATATATCAATAGAATCAGCACAGATTGGTACATTGTGTGGCACGACATCACCCTTCGTGCTTTAGCACTCTTCCTCACCCAAACAACAATCACAAACAAGGGAAAGGGAATAAATAAATAATAATGGAAATACTGGCAAGGGAGCACAAATAATAATCTCAACATCCTGGCAAGGAAAAATATTCAATAATCAACAACGTCCCGTCAAGGGAACAAATCATTAACTCTTTACCTTTCATTCACTTTCATCTCATAGTTCACATTATCACTAGAGCCAATGCTCCAAAGCTTTACTTGTCTTATATACCTTCAGAATTGTATTTCAACTCGAGCCAACGCTCCACGAAGTTCAAAGGTCACAATTTCTTTCACAAGATCTTTACAACACATAGAAGCCATCAATTAAGCATGGAAGATATAACAAAATTCCAACTATTCGCAATTAAGGACTCACGGTCATGCTAGACACCAATGTATAGATACTTGTGATGACCCAAAGGGTCATCACCGGTTTTATCTTTCATTCCGCACTTTTGAGGCCTTGAAAATCACATTTTTACTTGCCTCGATTTTCGTACACAGTTCGCGCGCATAGACGGAAATCTTATATATGAGTTTTGTGTGAAAATGGTGAATTTTGATATTAATATGCATAATATTGACTTCGGTCAATATTTTGGGTAAACGGATCTGGACCCATGATTTGATGGTCCCAGAGGGTTCGTAGAAAAATATGGGACTTGGGCGTATGCCCGGAATCAAATTACGAGGTCCCAGGCCCGAGGAATGAATTTTTCTATGAAATTATTTTCTGAAAATGCTTTAGGAAAATGAAAATGAAATTTGATCAAAAATTTATGGTATCGGGCTCGTATTTTGGTTCCGACGCCCGATATAGGTCGTATATGTTGTTTAAGTGGTATCTGTAAAGTTTGGTTGAAAACGGACGTTATTTGACGTGGTTCGGACTTAAAATGTGAAATTTGTGTTTTATGAAAAATTGGATGAAATCATGTGATTTGAGGCTTGATTCTATATATATGATGTTATTTTGGCGATTTGACTGCACGAGTAAGTCCGTGGGATGTTTTAGAAGTTGTGTACATATTTGTTTTGGAGCCCCGAGGGATCGGGTGAGTTTTGGATAGGCCACGAGTTGCATTTTAGCATTTTTGGAACTGCTGGTATGCCTGACCTGCAGGCTTCGCAAATGCGAAGCCAGCCTCGTAATTGCGAGACCCTTCCTGGGCATCCCACTTCGCAAATGCGAAGATATCCATTGCAAATGCGATGCCCGCCTTTAGCCCCATCTTTCGGAAATGCGAAGGTCTGTCCACCAAATGCGATCAAAGGCCGTCGCAAATGCGACATATTCTATCGCAAATGCGAACTGAGCAGAATCTCTCAGAGTTCGTAAATGCGAAACTCGACCTCGCATTTCCCAAACCTACTGGGTTTGGAATTGCGAACCCGAGCTAGCATTTCCCACATCTGCAACCTGCATTTTTCATACTTAGACGATTTTAATCCCTATTTTTCATAATTCTCAAACCCAAACACCCATTGGCGATTTTTCAAGAACTCTTCCTTCTCCAATTCAATTGTAAGTTGATTTTCACTTAATTTCTTCAATCCTTATCATTATTAAACATGTTTTCATCTTAAAATCATAGATTTCCATGAGTGAAAATGGGGATTTTGGGTAGATCCTACGTTTTCTTAAAATTGGGGATTTGGACCTCAATTTGAGGTCCGATTTCAAAACAAATCATAGATATGAACTCGTGAGGGAATGGGTAACCGGGTTTTGGTTTGAACCTCGGGTTTTGACCATGTGGGCCCTGGGTAATTTTTGGAATTTTTATTAAACCTTTGGGAAATTCATTTTTATGCATTCAAATTGATTCAATTAGCATTTGTTGATTCATTCAAGTAATTTTTGACTAGATTCGAGCGGTTTTGTGGTGAATTCGAAGGGTAAAGCTATACTAGAGGCTTGAATTGAGTTTGGAGCATTTGAGGTAAGTGTTTGATCTAACTTTGGCTTGCGGGAATAGGATTAGAGTCTTATTTGCTAATTGCTATTTGTGGAGTACGGTGTATAGGCATGGTGACTAGTATCTATACACTGGTGTCTAGCATGACCGTGTGTCCTTATATTGAGATTATCTTGAATTGTTGCGATTCTTCCATGCTTATTTGATGATTTCTATATACTGTAAAGAGCATGAGACATGGATTATGATTACTACTTCGTGGAGAAATGAATCGAGTTGTATTACGGATTGCGAAGGTATATAATATGAAATGACTCTCTGGAGCGATGACTCAGATGTTAAAGTGAATTATAAGTGAGAAGTGTAAGAAAGAGAAAGAGTTTATGATTACTCCTTTGCCGGGACGTGTTATTGTTATTTTTGTTGATTTACCTCCCTTGCCGGGGAGTTGGTTGTGTTGTTATTTTCCCTTGTCGGGACATTGAGTTTATTGATATTGTTCCCTTGCCGGGATTTCATTGCTTTGTTGTATTTTCCTTGCCGGCATATTATTTCCTTGTTTGTTTACTTCTTTCCCCGTATTTGTGACTGTTGTTTGGATAAGAAAGTATGATATTGATGGAGCAGGTTGCACGCCGCAATAATGATATTTGAGGATTGGGTTGCAAGCCGCAATAATGATATTTGAGGATTGGGTTACACGCCGCAACAATGATATTTGAGGATCGGATTGCACCCCGCAACAATATTATTTGAGGATCAGGTTGCTCGCCGCAATAATAATATTTGAGGATCGGGTTGCTCGCCGCAATAATGATATTTGAGGATCGGGTTGCACGCCGCAACAATGATATTTGAGGATCGGGTTTCACGCCGCAACAATGATATTTAAGGATCGGGTTGCACGCCGCAACAATGATATTTGAGGATCGGGTTGCTCGCCGCAAAAATGATATTTGAGGATCGGGTTGCTCGCCGCAACAATGATGTTTGAGGATCGAGTTGCTCGCCGCAACAATGATATTTGAGGACCGGGTTGCACTCCGCAATGGTGGTTGATGCCAGTGTGTTTTATTTGAAATATTTATGTTCTTGAATCGCTATAAATTCTTTGGTTGTTTCTATCTTATATTGTGATTTCCTAATTATAACTATTGCCTCCCCACTACATGATCCCCCTTCTGTTTGTTGACTGTTTACTTCATGTGTTTCTTTCCGTTATATGTATATAATTGAACTGTACAATTTTATCTGGTGGTCTGGTCCTAGCCTCATCACTACTTCGCCGAGGTTAGGCCACGCATTTACCAGCACATGGGATCGGTTGTGCCGATGTTATACTCAGTGCATCTTTTTGCACAGATCCAAGTGTTGGAGCAACATTTGAGTAGTAGTAGAATTCTGGGAGCGAGCTTCCAGTCCAGTGACATTCGAGGTAGCCTTGCTGACGTCCGCAGGCCCGGAGTCCCTTCTATTTTATTCAGTTTGTTATCATTGTACCAAAGCAGACAGCTTATGTTTCATTTAAACCTTGTATTTAGTATTCTCTAGACGTTCGTGAGTATTGTGACACCAGTTTGGGTAGAGGATTTGTTAAACTTCCGCATTTCTTTTAGTAAATTATATTTGAGACTTCGCTTTGTTATTGTTAATATTGTCGATGTTCGCTAAAGAGGTATTTGATAATTGTCTTGCCTAGCTACCATTAGTAGGCGCCATCACGACTCCCGAGGGTGGGAAATCCGGGTCGTGACAAGTTGGTATTAAAGCACTAGGTTACATAGGTCTCACAACTCACGGACAAACTTGGTAGAGTCTAAGGGATCGGTATGGAAACGTATGTATTTATTCCCCAGAGGCTACAGAGTTAGGAAAGTTTCGCATTTGTTCTTTCTCGTCTTGCGGTTCTATTTTTCAAGTACCGATTAAATTTCTACTCTATTCCTCCGTAGATAGCGAGAACACGCGCTTCTTCATCTACCGCTCACCAGTCCGAGACCCCAGCAGCAGCCCCAGTGGCGGAGCCTCCTGTTGATTTTGAGGAGGAGGTTCCCATACCAGCAGATCCGTTGGGCCCAGCTCAGGTCCCAGAAGGATTCATTGCCACCCTAGTTCTTCAGGACGCTCTAGTCCGATTGGTAGGCCTCATAGAGGGTGTCATTCGAGTGGGTTTGCTTCCAGTGGTTTCGCCAGCGGTGGCAGGTCAGCCTGGTATAGTGGCTCAAGCCAAGAGCGAGATCACTTTTTAGGAGGCGGCTAATGAGGGCCGTAGAGTTGAGACAGCTCTGCTACAGGGAGGTAGTCATGGATCAGATAAGAGGCCCCGTCATACAGGTAGATTCAGTGGTACCTCTCAAGAGGTAGAGGTTCTTATGGTAGAGGCCATCCTTCCAAACCTTTTCAGTCAGCTCCCCATGTCACTCATGGTACTTCAAGTGGTCAGTCAGGTTGATAGGGTCAGCCTCAATTCCTTCGGCTGCAGCGTTCGTGTAGATGTTATGAGTGTGGTGAGTATGGTCATAAACGGAGGGTTTGCCCAAGGTTGAGGGGTGCTCAGCCGCTGCAGACGAGGTCTTGCCATGCTTGTGGTAATCAGAGGCACATTGTCAGATATTGCCCTCGAGTTTATGGCATCTTCCAGCATCAGAGTTCTCGTGCTATGATTCAGGCACCGGAGGTTCTACAGCCTGCCCAGCCAGCTAGAGGCGGTGACAGAGGTGTTAGAGGTGGAGGTGGAGGTCCTAGAGGTGGAGTTCAGGTCACCAGAGGTAGAGGCCAGCTAACACCTAGGCCAGAGGCTGGGTCTACAGCTGCAGACATTACAGGTACCATTCTGATTGGTATTAGAGATACTTCAGTGCTATTTTACCCTTGGTCTATGTATTTGTATGTGTCGTCCTATTTTGCACCCTACCTGACTATGCCTAGTGATGCTTTGGGTATTCCTGTTTATGTATCTACACCGGTGGATAATTCTATAGTCGTCGACCGAGTTCATCGTTCCTGTGTGGTAGTGTTTGAGGGTGTTAAGACCCGTGTTGATTTATTGCTTTTAGACATGGTGGATTTCGACATTATATTAGGGATGGATTGGTTGTCCCCGTGTCATGCCATCTTGGATTTTCATGCCAAGACTGTGACCTTGGCTTTGCCAGATTTGCCTCGATTGGAGTGGAGAGGGACCTCAGGTCATGCCACCCGCAGTGTTATTTCATATGTGAAGGCTCGACGCATGGTCGAGGAGGGGTGTTTAGCTTACCTGGCGTATGTTCGTGATTCCAGCACAGAGGTTCCTTCTATTGATTCTGTTCATATTGTTTGGGAGTTCCCCGAGGTTTTCCCTTCTGACCTGCCTGGTATGCCGCCCGACAGGGATATTTATTTCTGTATTGATCTAGCCCCAGGCACGCAGCCCATCTCTATTCCTCTGTATCGCATGGCCCAACTAGAGTTGAAGGAGTTAAAGGACCAGTTGCAAGACTTGCTAGAAAAATGGTTTTACCAGACTTAGTGTTTCTCCTTGGGGTGCGCCGGTGTTATTTGTGGAGAAAAAGGATGGATTAATGAGGATGTGCATTGATTACCGGCAATTGAACAAGTGATGATTAAGAAAAAGTATCCACTGCCGAGGATTGATGATTTTTTGACCAGCTTCAGGGCGCAAAGGTGTTTTCAAAGATAAACTTGGGATTTGACTACCATCAGTTGAGGATTAGGGCATCTGATGTCCCTAGGTCAGCATTCCGCACTCAACATGGGCACTATGAGTTTTTGGTCATGTAATTTGGGTTGACCAATGCCCCAGCAACATTTATGGAGTTGATGAACTGAGTGTTCATGCCTTATTTGGATTTGTTCGTGGCAGTCTTCATTGATGATATTCTGGTGTACTCCCGTAGCTAGGAGGAGCACGAGCCACACCTCAGAGTGGTTTTTCATACTCTGAAGGATAGTCAGTTGTATGTTAAGTTCTCGAAGTGCGAGTTCTGGTTGAGTTCGGTTGCATTTCTGGGTCATGTCATATCAACAGAGGGTTTTCAGGTGGACCCGAAGAAGATTGAGGCAGTCAAGAATTGGCCTCGACCAGCTTCAGCGACTGAGATTCGGAGTTTCTTGGGGTTAGCCGGTTATTACCGTCGGTTCGTGGAAGGGTTTTCATCTATAGAAGCCCCGATGACCAGGTTGACCCAGAAGGGTGCCCAGTTCTGATGGTCAGACGAGTGTGAGGAGAGCTTTCAAAAGCTCAAGACAGCTCTGACTACGACACCGATATTGGTTTTGCCCACAGGCTCAGGTCCTTATACATTTTATTGTGATGCTTCCCGTATTGGGCTTGGTGCGGTATTGATGCAGGATGGCAAAGTCATTGCTTATGCTTCAAGGCAATTGAAGATCCACGAGAAGAATTATCTGGTTCATGATCTAGAGTTGGCAGCCATTGTTCATGCTTTGAAGATTTGGAGGCATTATTTATGTGGTGTGACGTGTGAGGTGTACACTGATCACAAGAGTTTTCAATAATTGTTCATGCAGAAGGAGTTGAACTTGAGGCAGTGAAGGTGGTTGGAGCTATTAAAGGATTATGATGTTACTATTTTGTACCACCCGGGGAGAGCCAATGTGGCGGCCGATGCATTGAGTAGGAAGTCCGCCAGCATGGGTAGTTTTGCTTTTGTTCCGGTCAGCCAGAGACCGCTTGCTTTGGATATTTAGGCCTTGGCCAATCAGTTTGTGAGATTGGACATTTCTGAGCCTAGCAGGGTGTTAGCTTGCACGGTCGCTCGTTCTTCGTTATTGGAGCGTATCCGTGATCGGTAGTTTGATGATCCCCATTTGTGTGTCCTAAGAGACACGGTGCAACGTGGAGGTGCCACGAAGGTGACCTTAGAGGATGATGGTGTTTTGAGATTGCAGGGGCTAGTTTGTGTGCCCAATGTCGATGGGATTCGAGAGTTGATCTTAGCAGATGCCCATAGTTCTCGGTATTCTATTCACCCGGGTGCCGCGTAGATGTACCATGACTTGTGGCAGCATCATTGGTGGCGTATGATGAAGAAAGATATTATTGCATATGTGGCTAGGTGTTTGAATTGTCAGCAGGGCAAGTATGAGTATCAGAGGCCTGGTGGTTTGTTTCAGAGGATTGAGCTTCCCGAGTAAAGTGGGAGAGGATTACCATGGATTTCATTATCGGACTTCCTATGACTCGGAAGAAGTTTGATGCTATCTGGGTCATTGTTGATAGGCTAACCAAGTCAGCGCATTTTATTCCTGTTGCAGCCACTTATTCATCGGAGAGGTTAGATGAGATCTAAATTCGGGAGATCGTTCGCCTTCATGGGGTGCCGGCATCCATCAATTCGGACCGGGGTACGTAGTTTACCTCGCGCTTCTAGAGAGCAGTTCAGCAGGAGTTGGGCACCCAGGTTCAGTTGAGCACAACGTTCCATCCTTAGACGAATGACCAGTCCGAGAGGACTATTCAGATATTGAAGGATATGCTACGAGCCTATGTCATTGATTTTTGAGGCTAGTGGGACCAATTTTTTGCATTTAGCAGAGTTCGCCTACAACAACAACTACCAGTCCACCATTCAGATGGCTCCATATGAGGCGTTGTATGGTAGGCGATGTCGGTATCCAGTCAGATGGTTTGAGCCGGGAGAGGCTCGGTTATTGGGTACAAATTTAGTTCAGGAGGCCTTGGATAAGGTCAAGATCATTCAGGACAGGCTTCATTCGGCTCAGTCGCGGCAAAAGAGTTATGCAGGTCGTAAGGTTCGAGGTGTAGCTTTCATGGTTGGTGAGCGGGTATTGCTCCGAGTGTCGCCTATGAAGGGCGTGATGAGATTTAGGAAGAAGGGCAAGCTTAGACCTAGGTTCATCGGTCCATTTGAGATTCTCGATCGTGTGGGAGAGGTGGCTTACAGACTTGCCTTGCCGCCTAGCTTGTCAGCCGTGCATCTAATGTTTCATGTGTCCATGCTTCGGAGGTATCACGGTGATCCAGCCCACGTGTTAGATTTTAGCACTGTCCAGTTGGACAAGGATCTGTCTTACGAGGAGGAGCCGATAGCTATTCTAGACCGGCAGGTTCGACAGTTGAGGTCGAAGATTTTTCCTTCAGTGAGTGTCTAGTGGAGAGGTTAGCCTCCTGAGGCATCGACCTGGGAGTCCAAGTATGATATGCGGAGTCGTTATCCTTATCTATTTCCTGACTCAAGTACTTCTTTCTTTTGTCCGTTCGAGGACGAACGGTTGTTTTACAGGTGGAGAATATGACGACCCAAAGGGTCATCACCGGTTTTTTCTTTCATTCCGCACTTCCGAGGCCTTGAAAACATCATTTTTACTTGGCTCGATTTGCGTGCACAGTCCGGGCGCATAGACGAAAAGCTTATATATGAGTTTTGTGTGAAAAATGGTGAATTTTGATATTAATATGCATAATATTGACTTTGGTCAATATTTTGGGTAAACGGACCCGGACCCGTAATTTGACGATCCTGGAGGGTCCGTAGAAAAATATGGGACTTGGGCGTATGCTTGATTCTCCCAGAATCGAATTCCGAGGTCCCAGGCCCGAGGAATGAATTTTTCTATGAAATTGTTTTCTGAAAATGTATAAGGAAAATAAAAATGAAATTTGATCAAAAAGTAATGGTAGCGGGCTCATATTTTGGTTCTGATGCCCTGTATAGGTCCTATATATTGTTTAAGCGCTATCTGTAAAGTTTGGTTGAAAACGAACGTCATTTGACATGATTTGGACTTAAAATGGGAAATTTGTGTTTTATGAAAAATTGGAAAAAATCTGGTAATTTGAGGCTTGATTCTATATATATGATGTTATTTTGGCGATTTGATCGCACGAGTAAGTCCGTCGGATGTTTTTGAAGTTGTGTGCATATTTGGTTTGGAGCCCCGAGGGCTCGGGTGAGTTTTGGATAGGCCATGAGTTGCATTTTAGCATTTTTGGAACTACTGGTATGCCTGACCTGCATGCTTCGCAAATGTAAAGCCAGCCTCGCAATTGCGAGACCCTTCCTGGACAGCCCAATTCGCAAATGCCTTCATATCCATTGCAAATGCGATGCCCGCAATTAGCGCCATCCTTCGCAAATCCGAAGGTCTCTCCGCAAATGCGATCAAAGGCTGTCGCAAATGCAACATATTCTATCGCAAATGCGAACTGTGCAGAATCTCTCAGAGTTCGCAAATGCGAAACTCGACCTCGCATTTCCCAAACCTAGTGGTTCGCATTTCCCACATCTGCAACCTGCATTTTTCATACTTAGACGATTTTAAGCCCCATTTTTCATAATTCTCACACCCAAACACCCATTGGCAATTTTTCAAGAACTCTTCCTTCTCCAATTCAATTGTAAGTTGATTTTCCCTTAATTTCTTCAATCATTATCATTATTAAACATGTTTTCATCTTAAAATCATAGATTTCCATGGGTGAAAATTGGGATTTTGGGTAGAACCTAGGTTTTGTTAAAATTGGGGATTTGGACCTCAATTTGAGGTCCGATTTCAAAACAAATCATAGATATGAACTCGTGGAGGAATGGGTAACCGGGTTTTGGTTTGAACCTCGGGTTTTGACCACGTGGGCCTGGGGGAATTTTGGGAATTTTTGAGTAAATCTTTGGGAAATTCATTTTTATGCATTCAAATTTATTCAATTAGCATTTGTTGATTCATTCAAGTAATTTGTGACTAGATTCGAGCGGTTTTGTGGTGAATTCGAAGGGTAAACCTATACTAGAGGCTTGAGTTGAGTTTGGAGCATTTGGGGTAAGTGTTTGATCTAACTTTGGCTTGAGGTAATAGGAGTAGATTCTTCTTTTCTAATTGTTATTTGTGGAGTACGGTGTATAGGCATGGTGACGAGTATCTATACACTGGTGTCTAGCATGACCGTGTGTCCTTATATTGAGATTATCCTGAATTGTTGCGATTCGTCCATGCTTATTTGATGATTTCTATATACTGTAAAGAGCATGAGACAGGGATTATGATTACTAAACTCCGTGGAGAAATGACTCGAGTTGTATTATGGATTGCGAAGGTATATAATATGAAATGACTCTTTGGAGCGATGGCTCAGATGTTAAAATGAATTATAAGTGAGAAGTGTAAGAAAGAGAAAGAGTTGATGATTACTCCTTTGCCGGGACGTATTGTTGCTTTTTTTGTTGATTTACCTCCCTTGCCAGGGATTTGGTTGTGTTGTTATTTTCCCTTGCCGGGACATTGAGTTTATTGATATTGTTCCCTTGCCGGGATTTAATNCGCACGTCGCAACAATGATATTTGAGGATCGGGTTGCTCGCCATAACAATGATATTTGAGGATCGGGTTGCACGCCGCAATAATGATATTTGAGGATCGGGTTGCACGTCGCAACAATGATATTTGAGGATCGGGTTGCACGCCACAACAATGATATTTGAGGATCGGGTTGCTCGCCGCAACAATGATATTTGAGGATCGGGTTGCTCGCCGCAACAATGATATTTGAGGATCGGGTTGCTCGCCGCAACAATGATGTTTGAGGATCGGGTTGCTCGTCGCAATAATGATATTTGAGGACTGGGTTGCACTCCGCAACGGTGGTTGACGCCAGTGTATTTTATTTAAAATATTCGTGTTCTAGAATCGCTATAAATTCTTTGGTTTTTTCTATCTTATATTGTGATTTCCTAATTATAACTGTTGCCTCCCCACTACATGATCCCCCTTCTGTTTGTTGACTGTTTACTTCCTGTGTTTTCTTTCTGTTGTATGTATATAATTGAACTGTACAGGTTTATCTGGTAGTCTGATCCTAGCCTCGTCACTACTTCGCCGGGGTTAGGCCAGGCACTTACCAGCACATGGGACTGGTTGTGCTGATGCTACACTCTGTGCATCTTTTTGCACAGATCCAGGTGTTGGAGCAACATTTGAGTAGCAGTAGCATTCTGGGAGCGAGCTTCCTATCCATGGACATTCGAGGTAGCCTTGCTGACGTCCACAGGCCCGGAGTCCTTTCTATTTTATTCAGTTTGTTATCATTGTACCGAAGCAGACATCTTATGTTTCATTCAAACCTTGTATTTAGTATTCTCTAGACGTTTGTGAGTATTGTGACACCAGTCTTGGGTAGAGGATTTGTTAAACTTCCGCATTTTTTTTAGTAAATTATATTTGAGACTTCCGCTTTATTGTTAAATTCTTTATTGTTGTTAATATTGTCGATGTTCGCTAAAGAGGTATTTGATAATTGGCTTGCCTAGCTCCCATTAGTAGGCGCCATCACGACTCCCGAGGGTGGAAAATCCGGGTCGTGAAAATACTCGTCACCATGCCTATAGATCGTACTCGACACTTAGCAAGTAGCAAATAAGACTCAACTCCTATTCCCCCAAGTTAGGGTTAAACCAAATACTTACCTCGATGCTTTGAACTCAACTCAAGCGTCAACTATAGCTTTACCCCGTGATTCTACCTCCAATCCACTCGAATCTAACCACAAATTACTCAATTACTTTAATAAACACTAAATGAATCAATTTGAATGCATAAAAATGAATTTCCCAAGTTTTTTCAAAAAATTCAAAAATTGCCCCCGGACCCATGTGGTCAAAACCCGAAATTCAAACCAAAACCTGATTACCCATTCCCGCACGAACTAAAATATGTAATTTGTTCTAAAATCGGACCTCAAATTGAGGTCCAAATCCTCAATTTCGAAAAGCCTAGGTTATACCCAAAACCCCCAATTTTACCCATAAAAATCCTTAATTTTAAGTAAAAAATATGTTAAATAATGTTAATGATTGAAAGAATTGAGTAAAAATTGACTTACAAATGATTTGGAATGAAACTTGTTCTTGAAAAATCGCCTAAGGAGTTGTATTTTGAAAGTCGGATGAAAATGGCCTAAAATTCTACTAAGTATGAAAATTACTGTGCTGCAGATATGGAAATTGCGAACTAGGGTTCGCAATGTGGGAATTGCAAACTACGGTTCACAATGTGGGAAATGCGAACAGTAGTTCGCATTTGCGAACTCAGACCCATCAGGAGACCTTCGCATTTGCGCAAAAGGTATCGTATTTGCGAACACTTGACCTGCGCTTTTGCGAAGAATTGCTTCGCATTTGCGAGCCTAGGCAGGCCTGGGCTGGTTTCGCATTTGCGATCCAGCCTTCGCATTTGCGAACCAGGCTTCGCAAATACGAAGCCTGCAGGCCTGATCATACCAGATTTTTTTAAAGTTTAAAAATGCACTCCGACACCTATCCAAAACTCACCCAAGCCCTCGGGGCTCCAAACCAAATCTGCACATAATCTCAAAAACATACTACGGACTTACTTGCGCGATGTAATTGCCAAAATAACATCATATACATCGAATTAATCCTCAAATTTCATGATTTTTTCCAAATTTTCATAAAACATCAAATTTCCATTTTAAGTCCAAAACATGTCAAATGACGTCCGTTTTCAACCAAACTTTACAGAAAGCGCTTAAACCATATATAAGACTTGTATCGGGCGCCAGAACCAAAATAAGGGCTCGATACCATAGTATTTTAATCAAATTTTATTTTCAATTTCCTTAATTATTTCTAGAAAATAATTTCACACAAAAATTCATTTCTCGGGCCTGGGACCTCAGAATTCGATTCTGGCATACGTCCAAGTCCCATATTTTCCTATGGACCCTCCGGGACTGTCAAATCATGGGGCCGGGTCCGTTCACCCAAAATATTGACTGAATTCAAATTTATTCAATTTAATATCAAAATTTAGCATTTTTCTCACATAATTCATATTTAAGATTTCTGGCTACGCGCCCGAACTGTACACGCAAATTGAGGCAATCCTAAATGAGGTTTTCAAGGCATCAAAAGCACAGAATGAGTAAGGAAACAAGTGATGACCCCTTTGGGTTATCATAGATAAGCGTGCCAACAATGGTATTAAATATAAAAGTTCTTGCCTTTACATAGTAGGGGAATTTTAATCCTAGTACAAGTCAAAATAAGATAAAATCTTCTTTTTTTTTCCTTAAATGTTCATATGTCGTTGTTATCTGACGCTTCATGCTCATCATGCTAAACCGTTTCTCTTTCCTTAGACCCGAAACTCTACTCTAACCGGATCCGATGTTCAGCCGTGCCCGATCCCCGGTGTGCAGTCCGTTCTCTCCAGTTTTAGAAATGAGGAACCCTTTGTCCTTACTCGAGGTTGCGTCAGATCATGCTTCCCTCTCATTTCTTTATTGGTAAGTCGAGGATAACATTATCCCCGATTTTACTCGTACACACCATGATATAAAAAGGGTTAAGAAGAAACCTCCGCTTCTAAGTTCACAGTATTTTTTTGGAACACAATGAGGCTACCTATACTAAAAAATATACATAAGCAAAGGGATATATTACAGATTGCTCGAGAAAATGGCTGGAGAATAATGAGGGCGGACAATTTACAAATCCCCAATTTCCAATAACATTTCGATTTCTATGTATCAATATGCTGATTTTCTTCTTCTTAGGTCCCCATAAGGTCCTTTTTCCTCCTTATCTTTCAACAAGCATATGATGACAAGAAAAACGAAAAAGAAGAACCCACCTGCCCGATGTACTCTGCCACCCACACCTGCCCAATTGCCTCCACCGCCCTATCCTCACCCCTACTGCCACCCCCACCACCATCACCCACGCCGCCATCATCACGACGAGGGGGAAACCCAGTCGCACCATCATCTAGATTCACTGGTGCAACTATAATGGTTGAATTTTCCCCAGTAAGAGTTTGCATTTGGCCTTTAGTTGCACATCTGGTATTCAGAGCAGCAACAGATATTATTGAAGCACGCTTTTCTTGAACAGGATTTCCATTGTTAATAATCATGCCATTAGATACTATTGGCTTGAATTGATTTTGGCATTCTGCCTCTGCTCGCACTGTTGGCAAAGTAGATACACTTATAGCAGTTAATGACATCTCTTTGAAAAATTCTGAGTCGAACTCCTATTAGAATCCTTGAGAGTCTAGAGTCGGCGTTCAAGTCCTACAAGTTAGAAGGGAATGGAAAACCTAAGGGTGACAAATTGAGCTTAAACCCATGTAACCAGTCCAACCCGTTCAAGTTTGAGTCGATTATTGGCCTACACATTTTTTAAACTCAGCCCAATACATTTTAGTCTATTTCAAATTACTGATTCTTAGCTCAAACTGATGCATGAATAACTTTGCTATACTATTTTTTTTGGGTGATATGTTATATATGATCATAACAAAATAAAAATATCTTTGTTGAAAATTAAACAATTCATAAGAAAATAATACACATTAATTAAAGCTTGATAAGAGTTTGTGACTTGGGCTATGATCCAAATTTTAGTCCATCTTGAACCAACTCATCTTAGCACAAGTAACTTTTGGGTACATAATTGATCCGTTATTTATTTACTCAATCCATTGTGACCCATCCACGGTTAACTCAACATGTCCATTTGACACCCTAGGGAAACCTATTTATCTAATGGAATAAAAGGTACTGCCAGTTTTGAAAATTTGGAATGGGTTGGACTCCCCATATTTAATATTGGAAATTTTACCTCCTATAGCAAAGGTTAATACCTTATTTATTTTATAAAAATATTATTTAAAAAGATACCTTTTAATATTTATAGCAAAATATCTAATTTTGGTTACCTAATACCCCTAAGCCATAAATACGCTATTTAGTTACACTATTTTCTTTCTCTCTATATTTTGATACATGTCATTCTATCCCCCCATCCCATTAAAATTTCCGCTCTCCTCCTCCTTCTAACAAGATATTCTCTTTGATTCACTTTAATCAATCCTTCAAAATCCAACGACCAGTAGCACAACAACAACATACCCTAACTCGAAGACCCAATCATGCTGAAGCATATCCACGAAATCAAGGATTTCCTTCTCACAGCAAGAAGGAAGGAGGCACGATCTGTCATGATCAAGAAGAATAAGGATATGGTCAGATTCAAGGTTCGCTGCTCCAAGTACCTCTACACTCTGTGTGTCCGACTTTGAGAAGGCCGACAAGTTGAAGTAGTCACTTCCTCCAGGTTTGTGCATGCAAGATCTTTGAAGATGGACGGGCTATTTGGCTACAAGGTGGAAGTTAGGGTTTGTTGTTGAGCAAAGACGACGGAGATTGGGGTTTGTTCTTGAGTAAAGACGATGGAGTTTGGGGATGAGCAACTTGATTTTCTATTAGTATATTTCAATGTATTTTTAATATATCACACTGTATTTTTAATATATTTATTGTATTCATTATCTTTTTTTTCCATTGTAGTTCAATGTATCTCGTTGTATTCCGTGTCTTTCATTGAAGATGGACGGACTATTTGGCTACAAGGCGGAAATTAGGGTTTGTTCTTGAGCAAAGACGATGGAGTTTGGGGTTGAGCAACTTGATTTTCTGTTAATATATTTTAATGTATTTTCAACGTATCACACTGTATTTTCATGTATTTTATTGTATTCATCGTCTTTTTTTTCATGGTAATTCAATGTATCTCACTGTATTCCGTGTATTTTATTGAATTCACTATCATTTTTTTATTGTATCATGTATCACGCTGTATTATATTGATTTCATTGTATTCATTGTCTTGCTATATGCCATGAATATATTTATATGTTTTATTAATTAATATAATTTATGTATTCAGACGTATTATATTATTTCTGTGGAGATTGCTATATTTTTGGGGTATTTTTCAGTTAAGAATCTTTTTTATAACCGAAAATACAAATTTTGTGTGTTATATAATTGAGTTTGTTGAGTTATATTAGGAGTCTATTATGTTAATTGATACATTTTCCGTTTAAAAATAGTGTAATCCCCTGTTTTAGTCGAATACAGTCGAGTACAGTAATCTGTCCAGCTGTAATCCCCTGTTTCACGCCATGAATACAGTCGAATATACTCGAATACAACAACTGATTAGCTGGACTTCGCTGATTCACGCCTATTTTTGCTATTGTATTCAAGAATATATTAGCTTAAATATATCTAATACATCTTATAACAACAGAAAACGTATCTACAATCTGTAATATAATAAATGATATCTATAGATAACAAATTACCACTAAAAGATAGTGTTTTATGAAAATTTCTCTTTAATATTTATCCATAAGTTAGACTATTAGTTTTTCTTTTCGTGAATTAGACTAATTGATATTTCACCATAAATCTCTCGACAAGACAACAATGCATTATTTAGTACGGATGAAAAAATGTAGTGAAAAAACAACCTCGGCTCGCCACCGCCAGATAGGAAAAGGAATTTGTCAATGCGTGGTGGTTAGAATGTGGAAAACCGAGGTGTGTCCCTTTAAAATAGAAAGTCAACAGCGAAATAGTCATGGAGTAGTTGCATTTAGTATTTTCTTTCCTTCTTTTGTCAAAAATGAATGGATAATTTTAAGTAGTGTGGGATGGTGTACGCAAGATTTTGTGTAGATAGCGCCAATTTATTGTTAATTAATAAAAAGTGACGTACTTAAAATTATCTTGCGGAGCTAGATCGTCTAATTTATAATTTGCACGGGTGCAGATATCGCATTTATGAATTAAGGTTCGCAAATGCGGCCCAAGCTACGCAAATGCGGAGGTAGGCCTTTCCTTGCTTTCTTCGCAAATGCGAACAAATGTTTGTAATTGCGGTACCTGCTATGGTCACATTTGCGATTGAGCTTCGCAAATGCAAAGGTCTTCTTGCCCAACCTCTCTTCGCAATTGCGATGTTTCTTCACAAATGCGAGCCAGGCAGACCTGCGGACCTGCAACACACCAGCAGTTTTCCTAAGTCCAATTTCATTCTGTTGCCTATCCCAAATCACCCGAGACCTCAGGGCTCCAAACCAAATATGCACGCAAGTCCAAAAACATCACACAGACTTGCTCGCGCGATCAAATCATCAAAGTAACATTAACAACTATGAATTAAACCTCAAATTCATAAAATCACTTAAGAACATCAAAATTTTCATTTTCTCAAATAAAATAATTTATACTAAACGAACTCCGATTCTTACCAAATTTCACTGATTCAACTTAATTATTATATAAGACTTGTACCGGGTTCCGAAACCAAAATACGGGCCCGATACCATCAATTTCAAACATCTTTACATTTCCAAAAGCTCTAATAATTTCAGTTAAATAATTTTTTTCAAAAATTAATTTCTCGGGCTTGGGACCTCAGAATTCAATTTCGGGCATACGCTCAAGTTCCATAATTTACTACACACTCTACGAGACCGTCGAATCACAGGTCCGAATCCGTTTTTCAAGAATAGACTAAAGTCAACTCTAATTAGATTTTAAAAGCCAATTTTCTTATTTTACTTAGATTTCACATAATAGCTTTACGGAAACGCGCTCGGACTGCGCACGCAAATCGTGATGAGACAAAAATAGGTTTTTAAGGTCCAGAATACATAATTAACTTTCAAAATGAGTAATGACTTTTGGGTCATCACATTAATACACCTTGAATGACATCACTTGAATGATGTAAGCATTTGCTTGGTAAAAGGACAAGTGACTGCAGAACTGTGGTGCACTGTGTATGTGGCAGTCACTTTCCAGCTGTATACAGTTGACTTTCGCACTGCTGTCAGGGAAACACAAGGGATCAGGTCCCTATATTGGTTCTCTATCTTCTAAGGTTGCAACAATTCTCATTAGCTGGAGTCCGTTGAGTAGTAATGTATATCAAGTGTGTCAGGTTCCCTATCTAGTTCTTGATAGTAAGTTTGTTAGATTATTAAAACATAAAGCTAAGATATTGAAAATCCATCAAGTAATTTTGATATTTCTTTTTTGGATATTAAAAGTTCCTAACAAGAGTTGAATAGTAATCTGATTTCATTTTGGAAATCAATCAGACATGTGGTTCGCTTTTCACTTTTTTTCTCGATTAAAACATTCTTGTGAATTCTTTTTCTTGATAAAAATGAAGCCGTTTCCTTTCCATTCTAGGTTTGTTAAAATGAATGTGGAAGTTAATTATATGCTTTTTTGTTGTTCAATATGATTTCTCTTTCTCTTCCATTTTATTTGGATAATTCTGATACTTCTATGGTTTACATATATGTTATTTTGGAAGAGTATTATTGTTTACCCGTAAAATAATATGGTTAAATTTATACGTGGTTTCTAGACAAGCAAATTAATATGATCCCAAAAAAATGAAATAGTTTAAGAAATATATAACACTTAGCCTTGATATGAAGACGAAACCACAGAAATAATGATTTCGGTAACGAGGCCTCCGGGCGCAACAGTAATAAGAACAAAAAGTAAGAAGGGAAAGTTATATAGAGCTTTAAATAGATTATAGCTGCATCTAGGGAACTAGTTCCTAGGATCGTGCCCGTCTTTAATGTAATTATGAGGGCCATTGATGGAAGTTTAACGATGAGCATAAATGACAAAATTCTTTATATGCAGTGCACTCAATGCTATGGAATATTCTTCATTAACGCCATCGGGGCGGGTATTTATTGCCTCTTTATGAGTGCCATTCCTTCCGGTACAAAACGAGATAATTGACTTAGTTTCCACGTGTCATTATTTTAAGAAACTATATGGCATAGCATATTTTACCCTATACAGATAGTCCCCCTGCTTTCTGGTGATATAACTTTGTGTCAGTGGAAAGTTGGTAGAAACACTCATTTGGTGGGAATTACTATGATTCCTTCTGAAAGGCTTCTGACAGTTGATTAGACGCATGTCTCTCCGCATATAATACCTCGAACATGCATCATCCAATGATTCAGCATAGATTTTGTTGGTTCTCGACGTAATCATGTCCATGAACTTAGCCGCATATACTTTTACTTATACGCATCAATCTTCTTTTCTCATACTCCATAACTTTCCAAGCTTTCTAAAATTTTATTGTTATTCATCCTTTCTTTAGCTCCCTTCAAACAGAAAAACTTTTTCTTTCATCCAAATGGCTTCTTCTTCAAAGAACACCAGCTCTTCAAAGAGCAAGGGCAAAACCGAGGACGTTGCTCCTCCAACAGTGGATTTTATCATCCCTAGAAGTCTTGTTACATCAAAAGAATTCAGAAATTCCCTTCCGCTATCCCTCACATATGGGCCGTTGGCAGATACCCTTCTTCTATCCGTCCTTCCACTATTTCTGTTGTGAAGGAAGATAACCGCTGTCATTTGGACATTGTTTCTCCTGATCTAACATAGCGAGTAACCCTAACCAGGGAGGGTTTTACGTATTTTTACACGTATCCCTTTACTTTAGGTGCGTTCTCTTTGAGTGGAGAGCTTGACTCCGTTACTGCGGAGTTCTGCCTCTAGTACCAGGTGTGGTTGGCACAAGTAAGTCCTTCTGCATGGAGGACGATTGCTTGTCTTCAACGTTTGTGCCAAGACATGGGAGAGAAGCTATCTTTAGCTTATGTGATGAATCTATATTCCTCCAAAATCTTCCACGGGGGAATGGTAAATTTCAGCAAACATGGTCACCATGCTTTATTATCTAGCATGGAAGATGACAACGATCGTGGGTGGATGGAATGGTTCGTTGTAGTTACCACCAATGACATCAATCCGGTAACGACTTCATCCTTTTCGAAAGCGTGGAATCATACTCGTTAGCTTCTTGTTTAACATTTATTTTACTAGGGATTTTTCCATATCCGTATTGATCCTTCATACTTTGCCTATTTCAGTAACTCATTGTGTCCCACCTAGGGTTGAAGGCTTGGACCAGTGGGTTCAGAAAATTTTGGACATCACTGCGTCGAAACCCGCATGTAGAAAGAACTTGCCCTTAAATACGGGTGGAAAGCAAAAGATTATGGTAACTTAAACTCATCTGATTTTAACTTTTTACGTGGAAAAATTGATTGATCCATTCTACCTTTTTTCTAAAATCAAGTCTACCCATAGGTTTAGTTGTTATCCCTGAGGAGGATGTTTTGGCTGACCTTGCTGATGTGGCGAGGCTGCTTCAAGAGACGCTTACTCGAACAAGTGTCTCCGCACCTGTTTCGGGTACAAGTATTTATTTACGGAGTCCCAGTCTAGAGAACAAGCAATAAAAAAGAGGCATTCTTCTACGATTGGGGAAAAGAAAAAAAAAGCGGAGACTGTTGCCCCTAAGTCTTCTCAAATGTTGTGGTGACTAGACCTCCTCCCGGTCCTGTCATAGACATTGGGATGATTGACAATAATGGAGAAGCTAGTGATGAGGGAGCTTCTCTACATAAAAGACGATGATCCTTATCATCTCAATAGGATTCTCAACCTGTTGAGTTAGTTACACCAACTGAGGATGATGTCTCAGCGCTTTGGGAGAAGATGCCAACTCCCATTTTCGTATCCTAGTTATTGTGCCCAGTACCATGAGGTAGAGTACCGAGCCTTGCCATCTTCGGTTGATGAGCAACCAAAAACCATCACTACGTTCCCTGCAATTGCTTCTCATTCTTTACCGCCATCAGCTTCCTCTCCTTCTTCATCAGATCTTCCATTAGCAACTACTATGTCATCTTCACTGGTCGTATCCGCCTGAGAAAAAGATGTTCCCCTTCCCTAGTCGCCAGTTTGGGAATTTGGGGGAAAATTATTGTGCCCCCTCAAAATATCAACTAAAGAGGAGGAACGTTATTCTCTCGGTCTCCATAAAATGCAATTTGCTATCCCGTCCGGTAGAACTTGCTAACTACCTGAAGCCTTTGGCTTCAAAGAAAGATTTGGAAAAGATACAGGCTCTCTCGGGAGAGTTCCTGTTGAGCAATGCCATACACAGTGCCGCATCGGTACATTCTTTTTTCATTTGCTATTTCTGCTTGTCTTTCCCTGAAAATATATTGAATTTGCCCCTCTTATTTCTTAGGCCAACTTTCTTACTTTCGAGGGCCTTTAGAGGTTGATTCGTGAAATGGAAGAAATTACCTTCACACAGGATCAACTTCTGGCCGAGCGGGAGCAAGTGTCGCTCGCCTCCCAGAACTGGAAGTTAAAGCCACTAGGGTCGTTTTATTGGAGGCTCGTTTGCTGCAAAGCGAGCAAGAAGTGGAGAACCTTCGCCAAGAAATCACCTCGTTGAGGGTTCAATTTGAAGAACCTAAGGCCAAAAATGGGTTGAAGTTCATAATGTCGTTCTTGCTACATCCGATCGTGAGGCTGCCTTTGCTGAATGATTGATCAATTTAGAGGAAACTTTGAATTCCAAGGCTAAAGAGCTTGCTGCTGTGGGGATGAAATATGCCCAGTTGGGGAGTAGCATAAGATGACCATTGAGCATAATAGAATTTTCAGCTCTATTGTATGCGATCTTGATGTTAGCATCAAGTCCATTAGATCCGCCGAGGAAACCTTTTTGCCGAGGTAAACCAACACAAAGAATAACTTAAGCACCAAGTGATTTCCCTCATTGTCGAGAAAACTTATGCTATGTACAGCATGAGGAGAAAAACCTTGGAAGAGGCCAAAGCTGGTATCATTGACTTTGATGCTAAAATTATTAAGGCATGTGAGCTTGAGTTAGCTGCTAAAAGTGGTCTCTCAACAGGGCCTGATGCTTCGGATTCTTCTAGTTCAGTTCTAAGTTCTCGGGAATCGAGAGGAACCAGAAGATGATGATGCAGAGGGCCCAAATGATGAAGGAAAAAATGTTGAGCCATCAGTGGATCCACCTACTCCCCCGGTGGTGCGGACACTTCTCTTCCTCCTCATTCCGGATAGCCAGCAGTTTAACTTTTCCTTTACTTTCCCAACTTTTGTACTTGTGCTATTTTAGCACGTTTATTGTAAATAAAAACATCTTTTGCTCAAGTATTGCATGAGTCTTTCTGCGTTCTTTCGTTTGAATATTTATGTACGTTTTAACCTTTGCATTTTTTTTGGTTAAGTATTTTGCGCAAGTTTTACTGTTTATGTCTGATTATGCATAGCCTTGGAGTGCCAGAGGTTGCAGGTGCAAGGTATATTCCGTATCTGCGATGCCCTTAAATGCAGTGGAGAGATCGGAGAAGTGGTGAAGCACCGCAGAAGCGAACAATTTTTCGCAGGCGCGCACACGCAGGTGCTGCTTCCTTTCCGCAGATCTGGACCCAGCTTTCATAAGTGACTTTCGCACTTACGATGGTTTTCCCGCAGGTGCGGTACCACAAGTGAAGTTGATGTCTCACAAAACCAACTTAGCTTGGCAGAAAAGGAAGAAAATCATGGGTTTGAATTCATTCTTCATTTTTGGACATGAGAGCTCGAATTTTGACGATTCTTTGACGGAGTTTAAGAGATAGTTATTGGGTAACGATTTCTACCTCATATTTGGTTGTTTTCCATTAATCCATTGTTGATTTCACCTTTTAACTTGGGATTTGAGTTGGAAAATTGGGAAAAATTTGGGAAAAGTTCTTAGGCCAAATTATGGGATTTTAATTGAGATTTTGGTATCAGATTTGAGTAAATTTGATATGGTTAGGCCTATGAGTGAATGGGTATTCATATTTTGTAAATTTTACTCAATTCCAAGACGTGGGCCCAGGGGGGCTTTTTGGGGTGAATTCACATTTCTTTTTTAGCTTTTATTTCGGTAGCTAGATAAGTTCCTTCCAATTGTATTCATGTTGTGAAATTGATTTTGCTAGTTTTAGACCATCCGGAGCCGAATATTCGTGGAAAAAGCATTGTGACTGATTAATTTGAGCTTGGTTTGAGGTAAGTGGCTTGCCTAACCTTATGTGGGGGAACTTCCCGTAGGATTTGGTACTATTTGATATATGAGCGAAGTGTACGTAAGATGACGAGTGCATACACAGGCTATTTGTTGAAAAAACTCCATTTTCATTAAGTAAAATATCTATTTTCCTTTAACTGAGCTACACTAGCATATGTAAATTTCATGTTTAGTTTAAAACATCATGCCTAGGTGTCTTAATTGCTTATCTAAACTCTGTGCAACGTGTTTAATGAATTTTTCTCTTCTTTATTGACTTGTACTTAGTAAAATTTGTATGATTTCCGTATTGTAGTTGAAATTCTATTGTTTGAGCTGCATATTTACTTTGCACTATGGAATAATATTTTGGGAGATCTACCCTATAATGTATATTTAGTTTGAGACTACTGAACGATATTCTGGGAGATTCTCCAGCACTGCATATTTACTTTGGGACTACGGAACGGTATTCCGGGAGATCCCCCTGTACATTTATGTTTGGGACTACATGACGGTATCCTGGGAGATCCCCTATTGTTATCTTTGTGTTCTGAGATGTTTTCTTTCTATGATTCTACTCCTGTTTGATTTCTGTATTTATTTTGGCTGTGATATCACATTCTATCTTATTTTATTATATTTAGGCCCTGACCTTATCTCTTCACTACCCGATCGAGTTTAGGCTTGGCACTTACAGGGCATCGTTGTGGTATACTTATTCCCTTTCTTGCATATGTGTTTCGTGTGCAAATCCAAGTTCATCTTACCAACATCATCACTAGTTACAGTCGCTACTACTTATTAAAGACTTTAAGGTATATTTTCCCACAGATCCTCGGAGTCCCCCTTTATTCCCCCTATGTTCACCTTTCCTTCTCGATGTAGAAATGATGTATAGAACAATTAAGAATTCTTAGTAGCTTGTGACTTGCGGTATTCCGGGTTTTGGGAATTGTTGGTAAATTTCAGAGGTGATACTTGTATATGCTAAGTGGCATTCCGTTGCTTATTAGATATTTGTCATTTTTCGAAGTTAATGTTCATGCTTTTGTTTCATTTCCACAAAGTGTTAGGCTTACCTAGTTGTAGAGACTAGGTGCCGTCAGGAAAACTCACGAAAGGAAAAATTAAGTCGTGACAAGTTGGTATCAGAGCTCTAGGTCAGTTTATTAGAGTCTTGCGGATCAACACGGAGACGTTTGTACTTATCTTCAGGAGGCTATGGAACTGTTAGAAAATTCCACTTCATTTGATTTCTTGTCGTGCGAGCTTATTTACTTCGAAATTCTTAACTTCCGTCTTCCATTCTCTCACAGATGGTGAGGACACGTGCAACCAGAGATAACAAGGCACCCGTGCCCCCTGCTAGAGCCACCCGAGGTTAGGGCCAGGGTAGAGGCAGAGGACGCACACATGGTGTAGCCAGAGCACTCGAGCAAGCTGCTACAGAGGATCCACCAGTAGCTCCAATCAGAGCACAGGCGTCTGATATGCCTACTACTACTACTCCAGCTCTTTAGAAGACCCTTGTACAGTTTATGAAGATGTACAATGCTCAAGCTCAGGTAGGGTTGATTCCCCTTACTGCTACTCCCGCCGCTCACACCCGAGAGCTTGTGGGTTCAGGTTGATCAGATTTTAGGGGTTATACTAGTACCACCTGTAGTCCCAATTTAGCCCGAGGGTAGGGTAGTAGTTTTAGAGGAGGTGCAGTGGAGGCTCGAGAGGTACAAAAAGTATGACTCTCCTACATTCAGTGGTCTAGCATCAGAGGATGCCTAGGGTTTTCTGGAGAAGTGACACCGTATCCTCCGTACTATGGGCATGCAGAATCGAGTGGTGTTTCTTTCACTACCTTTAAGCTTTGAGGAGCAACCTATCAGTGGTAGTGTACTTATGAGTTGGATAGTTCGGATGAGGCAACTTTACTTACATGGACTCAATTCTCAAACGTGTTTTTGAGAGAGTATGTTCCTCAGAGCCTCAAGGACGCAATGCCTGCAGAGTTTAAGCAGTTGTGCCAGGGTGCTATGACTCTTTTAGAGTATGTAGTTCATTTCAGTGACTTGGCTAGACATGCACCGACCTTGGTTTCTACAGTTCGAGAGAGGGTTCACTGATTTATTGAGGGACTCATTCCCAACATCAGGACTAGTATGGCCCGAGAGTTAGAGATGGATATCTCGTATCAGCAGGTGGTGAGTATTGCTAGGAGAGTGGATGGCATGCTTGCTCGGGATTGGGAGGAGAGAGAGGCCAAGAGTTCTCAAGAGTCGGGCAATTATTCTAGTGCCCGTGCCCCTCCTGCAGTTCATCATGGTAGGAGCTATGTGAGTCACCTCGTTCATTCAGCTCTTCTAGCCACCAATGGTATTTCAGCTCTTCCCAGACCTCGGGGGTCTTATTATGCACCTTTAGTATCTAGTGTGCCTCCTCCGCGAGGTTCTATCGGCGATCAATCCAGTAGACCTGACCCGAACCAGTCACAGATGACACATCCTCCCGGAGCTTGTTTTGAGTATGGAGACACTCGTCATGAGGTGAGGGATTTCCCCAGACTTAGGAGGGGTGCACCTTCGCATACTTCTTAGCCACAGCGTGCTCCACAAAGTTCTCTATCTTTAATTCTAGCACTAGCTACTATACCACCTGCTGAACCAGCTCGAGATAGAGGTCGGTGAGGTGGAGGTCGCCCTAGAGGGGGAGGCCATGCCAGACAATATGTCCTCCCTACTCGTATACAGGTTGTTGCTTTCGATTATGTCATTACAGGTATTGTTTCGGTCTGTCATAGAGATGCATCGATCCTATTCGATCCAGGCTCCACTTATTCTTACGTGTCATCTTATTTTGCCCTACATTTACGCATATCTCCGGATTCCTTGAGTTCCCATTTTTATGTATCTACTTCTATGGGACATTCTCTTGTTATAGACTGCATGTGTCGGTCGTGTTTGATTAATCTTAGTGGTTTTGAGACCAAAACCAATTTATTATTGCTCAACATGGTAGATTTTGATGTTATCTTGGTCATGGACTAGTTGTCGCCACATTATGCTATTCTTGATTGTCATGCCAAGGTCGTAATGCTGGCTATGCCAGGTTTATCGCGATTAGAGTGGATGGGTACCTTATATTACACTCCCAATAGGGTTACTTCATTTCTCAAAGCTCAACAAATAGTTGAGAAGGAGTGTGACGCGTATCTAGCTTATGTGAGAGATGTTAATATTAATACCCCTATAGTTATATCAGTCTAGTAGTAAGGGATTTCCCTGATGTGTTTCCAGCAGATCTTCTGGGCATGCCACCTAATTGAGATATTGGTTTTGGTATTGATTTGTTGTCGGGTACTCAGCCCATCTCTATTCTTCCTTATCGTATGGATACTCTTTGAAGAAACATTTATAGGAATTGCTTGATAAGGGCTTTATTTGCCAGTGTGTCACCTTGGGTTGCTTCTGCCTTGTTTGTGAAGAAAAAAGATGGTGATATGCATATGTAAATTTATTATCGCTAGTTGAACAAAGTTATAGTGCAGAACATGTATTCTTTGCCTCGTATTGATGACCTATTTGATCAGTTACAAGGTGTTAGATCATTTTCCAAGATTGATTTGCGTTCAGGTTATCATTAGTTAAAGATTTAGATCCATATATCCCGAAGACTTCTTTCAAGACTCAATATGGTCATTACGAGTTCCTTGTCATGTCATTTAGGCTGACCAACACCCCAACAACATTTATGCATTTGATGCGCAATGTATTTTGACCTTATCTTGACTCATCATCATTGTCTTTATTCATGACATTCTGGTTTACTCCTGGAGCCGGGAAGATCATGAGCAACACCTGAGGACTGTGCTTCAAACTTTTATAAAGAAGAAATATATGCAAAGTTTCTCAAAATATGAGTTCTGGTCGGATTCAGTGGCATTTTTGTGTCACGTAGTTCGAGTGAAGGGATCAAGGTGGAGGCAGTGCCGAGTTGGCCCAAACCGTCATTAGCTATAGAGATCCGGAGCTTTCTTGGTTTGGAGGGTTATTACCGTCGATTTGTTGAGGGATTCTCATCTACTGTAGCACCTATGACCAATCTGACCCAGAAGGTTACTCCATTCAGGTGGACAAAAGAGTGTGAGAAGAGCTTCCAAAAGCTCAAGAGAACTTTAATTACCTCCCCAGTATTGGTATTACCTTCAGGTTCGGGGTCTTATATAGTTTATTGTGATGTGTTGCGAGTTGACTTTAATGCAGTGTTGATGTAGGACCATAGGGTGATTGCCTATACGTTCAGACAGCTGAAGGTGCACAAAAAGAACTATCCTATCCACGACCTTGAGATAGCTGCTATTTTTCATGCCTTGAATATTTGAAGGCATTATTTGTACGATGTCCCTTGTGAGATCTATACTGATCACCGAAGTTTGCAGCATCTGTTCAAGTAGAAGGATCTTAATTTGCATCACACGAGGTGGTTAGAATAACTTAAGGATTATGATACCACCATTTTGTACCAACCTGGAAAGGCCAATATGGTGACCGGTTCTTTGAGTAACCGGGAAGAGAGTTTGGGGAGTTTAGCATATCTACCAGCAGTAGAGAGGTCCGTGGTGTTGGATGTTCAAGCCTTAGCCATCCAGTTTGTTAGATTGGTTATTTGTCATCCGAGTCGAGTATTGCCTTGTGTGGTTACTCAGTCTTCCCTTTATGATCGTATCAGGGAGCGTCAGTATGATGACCCATATCTGCTTGTCCTGATGGACATGATTCAGCATAGTGATGCTAAGAGGTTACTATTGGGGATGATGGTGCATTGAGGATGCAGGGCTGGCTATGTGTGACTAATGTAGATGGTTTGCGTGAGTTGATCCTTCAGGAGTCTCATAGCTCACGGTACTCCATTTATGTGGGTGTCGCAAAGATATGTCAGGATTTGAGGAAACATTACTGGTGAATAAGGATGAAGAACTACGTAATGGAGTATGTTTATCGGTGTTTAAATTGCTAGCAGGTGAAGTATGAGCATTAGCGATCGGGTGGATTTCTTCAGAAGTTAGAGATTTTGGAGTGGAAATGGGAGTATATCATTTTGGATTTTGTTGTTGGACTCCCACGGACTCGGCAGAAATTGATGAAGACCGAGTGATTGTGGATATGCTGACCAAGTCATCTCATTTCCTTACTGTAATGATTACCTATTCTTTCAAGCAGCTAGCTCGAGTTTATGTCCATGAGATTGTCAGACTTCATGGCGTGCCGGTATCTATCATCTCTGACCAAGGCATGCATTTTATATCACGGTTTTGGAGAGCCGCACATCATGAGTTGGGTACTCGAGTGGAGTTGAGCACGACATTTCACCCTCACTGGACAGCAGTCCGGGCACACTATTCAAATTCTTGAGGATATGCTCTGTGCGTGTGTGATGGAGTTTATAGGTTTTTGAGATCAGTTCTTGCCACTTGCAGAGTTTTCCTGCAATAACAGTTACCAGTACAACATTTAGATGTCACCGTATGAGGCTATGTATGGTAGGCAGTGTTGGTCCTAGTGGGTTGGTTCGAGCCGGGTGAGGCTAGATTATTGGGCACAGACTTGGTTCAGGATGCTTTAGAGAAGGTTAAGGTGATTCATGATAGACTTCGCACAACCCTGTCCAGATAGAAGAGTTATGCAGACCGGAAGGTTCGCAATATTGCATTCGTGATTGGAGAGTGGGTATTGCTCCGGGTTTCTCCTATGAAGGGCATTATAAGGTTCGGAAAGAAGGGCAAGTTGAGCCCAAGGTTTATTGGTCCATTTAAGGTGTTGCGGTGAGTTGGGAGGTTTCATATGAGCTTGCCTTACATCCCAGCCTAGCAGGAATTCATCTGGTATTTCATGTTTTGATGCTCCGGAGGTACCGTCTCATGTGTTGGATTTCACCTCAGTCTAGTTGGTCAAGGATCTATCTTATGTTGAGAAGCCAATGGCTATTTTGGACAGGCAAGTTCGAAAGCTAGGTCAAAGAGCATTGCATCAGTAAAGGTTCAGTGGCGAGGTCAGCCAATCGAGGAGGCGACTTGGGAGACCGAGTAGTATATGCGCAGCTATTATCCCCATTTTTTTAACACTTCAAGTATTTCTCTATGCTCGGTTAAGGACGAGCAATTATTTTAAGAGGGGGAGGATGTACCGACCCGACCTGTCATTTTGAGAGTTAGAACCCTGATCCCCTATTAACTTATTTCCCAATATCTTTTTCTGCTTATGTGACTTGCCGGGAGGTTTCATTTTGGTTGTTGGAAGTGTTTGGGACACTTAGTTCCTAAATGGAGATTTAAGCCTTAGGATTTGCACCGCAGTCGGAACTGTGTGAAGACAACTCCGAAATGGAGTTTCATCGATTCTGTTAACTCCGTTGGGTGTTTTGGGCTTAGGGGAGTGTCCAGATTGTGTTTTGGAGGTCTGTAGCTCATTTAGGCTTGAAATGGCAAAAGTTAAATTTTTTAAGATTTGGACCGGTAGTGGAATTTTTGATATAGGGATCATAATCCAATTGTGGAAGTTTGAATAGGTCCCTAGTGTCGAATATTACTTGTGTGCAAAATTTGAGGTCATTCGGACGTGATTTGGTTGGGTTCGGCATTGGTTCTGGAAATTTGATGTTTCAAGTTCATTAAGTTTGGATTGGAGGGTGATTTGTATTTTTAGCATTGTTCGATGTGATTTGAGGGCTCGAATAAGTTTGTATGGTATTTTAGGATTATTTTGTTGAGGTCCATGGGGCCTCGAGTGAGTTTTGAGTGTTTGACGGATCAAATATTGAAGTTGTGTTGTTGTTGAAGTGATCAAATTTTTGGTGTTTTCGCACCTGCGGCGGGAGACCGCAGGTGCAGGATCGCATGTGCGGAGGGAGAAGTACAGAAGAGGAAAAATGAAGGAGTGCCAGGGGTCGCAGGTGCGAGGTTTTTCCGCAGGCACGCACATGCAAGTACAGCCCCCTTTCCGCAGATGCGGACCAAGCTTTCATAAGTGACTTTTGTACCTGCAATGGTTTTTCTGTAGGTACCGTAGGTGCGGTTGATGTTTCGCAGAAGCGACTTAGCTGGGCAGAAAAGACAGAAAATCAAGGGTTTGAATTTATTCTTCATTTTTGGACTTGAGAGCTCGGGTTTTTGCAATTCTTTGAAGGATTTTCAGATGAATTTATTGGGTAACCTAACTCATTTTTGGTTGTTTTCCAGTAATCCATTGTTGATTTTACCTTTTAATTAGGAATTTGAGTTGGAAAGTTGAGAAAATTTGGAAAAAGTTCTTAGGCCGAATTATTAGATTTTAATCGAGATTTTAGTATCGGATTTGAGTAAATCTTTGTATAGTTAGACCCGTCAGTGAATGTGTGTTCATATTATGTGACTTTTACGAATTTCGAGACGTGGGCTCGGGGAGGCTTTTTAGGGCGAATATCCAATTTCTTATTTTAGCTTTGATTTCGGTAGTTAGATTAGTTCCTTGTAGTTGTATTCATGTTGTGAAATTGATTTAGCTAGATTTGGGTCAGTCGAAGCCGGATATTTGTACAAAGAGCACTGTGACAGATTGATTTGAGTTTGGTTCGAGGTAAGTGGCTTGTCTAACCTTGCGTGGGAGAACTTCCCTTAGGATTTGCTACCATTTGATATGTGCGCAGTGAGGTGACGAGTGTGTACATAGGCTATTTGTAGAAAAAATCCGTTTTCATTAAGTAAAATATTTGTTTTTCTTTAACTGAGCTACACTAGCATATGTAAATTTCCTGTTTAGTTTAGAATAGCATGCCTACGCGTCTTAATTGCTTTTCTGAACTCTGTGTAACATGCTTAGTGAATTTCCTGCTTCTTTGTTGACTTGTGCTTAGTCTAAATTGTAGGATTTCCGTGTTGTAGTTAAAATACTATTTTTTGAGATGCATATTTACTTTTGGACTAAGGAACGGTTTTCCAGGAGATATCCCCCTGTATTGTATATATACTTTGGGACTACAGAACTGTTTCCCAGAGATCCCCCAGCACTGCATATTTACTTTGAGACTACGAAACGATATTCCTGAAGATCCTTCCGTACATTTATGTTTGGGACTACAGGACAGTATCCTGGGAGACCCCTTATTGTTATCACTATATCCTGAGTTGTTGTCTTTCTGTGATTCTACTCCTGTTAGATTTCTATATTTCTTTTTACTATGATATCTCATTCTGTCTTATTTTATTATATTTGTGCCAGTATGGCCCTGACCTGATCTTGTCACTACTTGATCGAGGATAGGCTTGACACTTATTGGGTACCATTGTGGTGTACTCATGCCCTTTCCCGCACATGGGTTTCGTGTGCAGATCCAAGTTCATCTTACTAGCCTCAACAATAGTTGCATCGCTGCTACTTATTGGAGACTTCAAGGTACATCTGCCCGCGCCCGCAGATCTTCGGTGTCCCCCTCTATTCCCCCTATGTTCATTTTCTTCTCTCTATAGAAATAATGTATTGAAAAGTTAAGACTTCTCAGTAGCTTGTGACTTGCGGTATTCCGTGTTTTGGGAATTCTTGGTACATTTTCAGAGGTGATAATTTTATATGCCGAGTAACATTCAGTTGCTTATTATATATTTGTCACTATTATTAGTTAATGTTCAAGCTTTTATTTCATTTCCGGAAAGTGTTAGGCTTACCCTGTCGTAAAGACCAGGTGCTATCACAACAACTCGCGGAGGGAGAGATTAGATCGTGACACCCTTACCAGCCATCGAAGCATGTTCTCGAAGCTCTTTTGTGTTCTCATGGCTCGGATGCCAACTGTATTGAAAATTTTATTCTTTTAAAAGGACTATGATGTTTTCATCTTTTAATGTTAATAATAGTATCTTTAGGACAATTACATGTTTATTTTGTAAATCATCACTATCAATAGTATCACTTATGCTATGTGTCTTAAATTATGAGGTACTAATCGTCCACCATTGCATAATGTGTTACTAAGATTTGAATTTTCTGATAGTAATATAACTTAACATTTTCTTTTGACAGATAGTATGTAATATGGTTAGCCAATACGTCTTAATTTTAAAAAAATAACAATATGTAGGTGGTACTCCAACATAATTTAAGGTGTGTAAAAAATCATTAAAATGGCATTGTTCGTTTGGTTCTATAGTTTCATCAATTGCAGTTCACACGCTAGCATTGTCGGAAAGCAAATGTATACACATATCTTATATTTCAATAACAAGATCATTGTTCATATAGTTAAAATAAATCCAAATTTTTTCAGGTGATCCCGTAGTAAAGTATAAGTTGAACTCGGTATAAAAAAAAATCAATGTTGAATAGCTTTACATGAAGTAATGCAATTATAAAAGTTTAGCAAAATTAGAGGACGTCATATGGGACGAGTGTAACAACCTCACCGATCGTTTTGAGCTTTTGCACTTTTTTCGCCAGTTCTCGAGCATTATTTTCCCCATATAAGGTATTAAGACTTATGTGAATTATTTGTTTTGGTTTTCAGGGTAATCGGAATAAATTTGGAAAAACAGTTCTCAGTTTGAAGCTTGAAATTTGAAAGGATTGACCAAAATTTGACTTGTTTGTATATGATCTCGGATTGAAATTTTTATGATTTGTTTAGCTCCATTAGGTGATTTGGGACTTGGGAGCATGATCAGAATGGATTTTGGAAGTTCGTGGAAGATTTAGGCTTGAATTTGCAAAAGTGAGATTTTGATGTTTTTCGGTTGATAGGTGAGATTTTGATATAGAGGTCGGAATGAATTTCCGAAAAACTCAATAGTTCCGTTGTGGCATTTGTGATGTGTTTGCAAAATTTTAGGTCATTCGGACGTGGCTTGGTTGGGTTTTTTAACAAAAGCGGAATTCGGAAGATTTTAGAAACTTAGGCTTGAATCCGATGTGTTTTGGTCGATTTGATTTTGTTTGAGGTATTTTGAGGATTAGAATAAGTTTGAATAAGGTTGTAGGATATGTTGGTGGCTTTGATTGAGGTCCTGGGTGCCTTGGGTGAGTTTCGGATGGTCAATCGGACCATTTCATGCCATAGAGATGTTGCAGATTTGCAGGTCCAACTGTTGCGAGACTCCCTACGGGATCACGTAGAAGATTTTGACGGGGCCGTCCATTAGTTCTTCACGTTCGCGAAGGTTGGCTTGCGATCGCATAGAGTGGAGTGGTTGTTGATCGCGAATGCGTGGTGAAGGTCACATTCGCGTAGAGTGAAGCAGGCCAAGGGTCTTGGTTGGATTTTTGTTCATTGCAAATGCGGGAGGCAGTCCGTGATCGCGTAGAGTTAGTCGCCTGGGCATTGTATTTGCAGGGTGTTTGATGCGTTCGCATAGAGTAAATTGGGGAAGCTGAGTTTTTGTGCTTCGCGATCGTGAAGGTTTTCCCACGATTGCAATGAAGAAAATTATGTATGGGTAGAAGGTTTTTAAACTCGTCTTATCCGCAATTTTGAGGCTTATTTCCTCCATAGTTGGTCAGTTTTAGAGATTTTTGAAGGAGATTGAAGAGGGATTCAAGGGGAATCACTCGGAGGTAAGATTCTTGGACTTAAAACTCAATTATTATGAGAATTCCACCTAGAAAATCATGGAAATTAAGCCAAAAGGTGACGAACTAGGGATTTGAAATTTAGACTTTTGATTGAGGATTTGATGGACCGTTTGCGGTCGGATTTGAGAACTTATGATATGTATGAACTCGTGGGAAGATAAGGAATATAATAGTGTAAAATTTTTTGAATTTTGAGACTCGATTCCGGGGGTTAGGTTTATGTAATTTCGTGATTTGTACCCTTTATTGATTGTTTTCGCTTGGACTTTGTTCCCTTAGCATATTTTGACGTCCTCATTCTGATTTTGGTAGATTCGATGCGCGTGGAGGCCGATTCGAGGGGCAAAGGCGTCACGAGGTAGAGATTTAGCCGGTTCGAGGTGAGTAATAATTGTAAATGATGTTCTGAGGGTTTGAAACCCAGATTGCACATTGTAGTGCTATATTGAGGTGAGGCACACGCTTGACGACGAGCATGGGGTTGTGCAC
This sequence comes from Nicotiana glauca, assembly GCA_026770625.1. Taxonomy (NCBI): domain Eukaryota; kingdom Viridiplantae; phylum Streptophyta; class Magnoliopsida; order Solanales; family Solanaceae; genus Nicotiana; species Nicotiana glauca. The sequence goes on from MU783697.1 coordinate 60,248, forward strand.
CATTGGGGATTGTGACTTGGTCCATCCCGATTGATGCTTTTACCGCGTGTTTGATTAAAAACTATTTGCTATCATCATTATTTGGGCTGAATGCCATATTTGGGCTTAGTGCCAACTATTTGAACCCTTCGAGGCTTTTATTGATATTTTTCACTGTTTTGACTTTATACTTGAACTCAGTGATATTATTTTCCTCTTTTCTCAAAACTCAGCCATGTTCACTCAGTTTTAATACTCAAATAATATTTAAATGATGTTTTGGGGTTGAGAAACACTATTTTTTTTTGCCCGAGAGGCTTATGTGATTTTTGACTGAGTAAGTTTGTAGTCCTGTGTTGTGAGGATATCTTTTGGGTCGGGTTTCACGCCGCAACAGTGATACACTAATTTTGATTATGAGCCCGAGGGCCTGAGATTGTATGCCACGAGGTGGCTTGATATTGATATAAGGCCGAGAGCCTATTTATGATGGCACGAGATGGCTTGATATTGTGCTTGGGCCGTAAGGGGCCCCTCCAGGAGTCTGCACACCCCCATTGAGCGCGGGTACCCATTGTGATGTGAGATATAGCCTGAGGGGCTAATATTGTTCAATATGATTTCCCGATGGGCTGGTACTGATTTGAGATATTGCTTGAGTGGCGGAGTTGTTGACATTGTGCTCGAGGGGCGAACCTTTATGTGTTTATCTATCTTATTTACATGTTATTTACCTGTTTAGTTGTGTAATTGTGCCCGAGGGGCGGATTCTGTATGCTATTTGTTCTAGTTGCTTTACATACAATTGCTTAACCGTTGAAAAGCCATTTTTTGAAGAAGTTTAAACTAAACTAAGGTGTTTTAAGAGCTTTCGCAACTTCATTAATTTCTTACTGGTTTTGTACTACTTCTATACATCATATTGAAGCACTTTTCATGATTTCTTATCACTCAGTCTTTAGTTATGATTATTAATCATTGAGTTGGAAGTACTCACTTTACTCCCTGCACCTTGTGTGCAGTTTTAGGTTTTTCTGTAGTCGGTAGCTGGTATTGGTTGCTCATAGGCAGAATCATCGGGGTTTGATTCGGGCTGTGTTGGGTTGTATTCTGCGTATTGTTTTGTATTGTTAATGTTACTTCTGAGTTTATATCATCTTTTAAGACATAATGATTTTAATTGCTTAAAAACTGGATTGGAAATGTGTCGACCGGCCTTGTCTTTACGAGAGGCGCCATCACGACCGAGTCTGGGTTTAGGGTCATGATAAGTTGCTATCATAGCCAGGTTACATAGGTCTCACAATTCTTTATCAGGTTTAGTAAAGTCTTGCAGATTGGTACGTAGACGTCTTTATTTATCCTCGAGAGCCTGCAGAACCTTTAGGAAAAACTTCACATTCTTAAATTTTTATCATGCGTCTTTGATTCAGCTTGAAATATAACTCTTTGTAATTCCTTCCACGCATCCGTATGTACGCATGAGCATTCAGTATCAAAAGTGTATTGGTGGCTTGTGATTCTCGTATTGAGGGGCGAGATATGATCTCTGTGTGTTGATATTGGGCCAATCTAGAAGACTTGAGGTCGGATTGTTACCTATAGCTTGAGCGTTGAGCTGTTGATTGCGTAAGCATGTGTTTCTGGATCTATATGTGGTTGTGTCCCTATTGTGGGAAGTAATGACTGGATAGTACGTGATGAGGGTGATGTGATATGTATTTATATGATTTGGAAGCGACGAGGTCAGTCTGTGGGAGGATAAAAGAACTATTAGGTGCTTGATTTCTGTCTTGATTCGAGTTATAGTCCTGAGTTATGGGTGTGTGAAGAATCTTTTCATATTTCCTAGTTGGGAGTGATGTAAATTTCATATTGCGGTATGAGTTCAGATGCAGGAAGACTAAGTGACTGCGTAATGTTTATGACGGTGGAAGGTATACAGAAATGTTAGTTGGAGGCAAAACAGGTGGGTTATCTCCTGTAGAGTGTTCTGAAGTTATGTGATCCTTATGTTGTCTATTAGAAGATCCCATTTACAAGTGAAATAAATGTGTTGAAATTTAAATTTGGATCACTTAAGAGAGTGGGTTTAGCTGTTATGAGAGTGAATGCGAGATTTGCGGAAGATTTAAAGTATCAGATGGTCTATGTTTCACAGGCTGATAAAGGATTGAGTTAATCTCACTTTGGTATAATGGCAGCAATTAAGTATATGCGGTATGAGTTATTGTGCATGCTTTGATCTATGACTTCGAGCCAAGTGGGGGAGTTTGCTATTGACTAGCTGATTGCACGGTGATGTGCTATGTTGGTTCCAGTTTGAGGCGTACTGGTGAATCAGATATGGCCTACGAAGATTGAGACCGAGGATTTCTCGAGTAAAGGAAAATTCTTGGCAAGGGTTATAGTATGCCTCATAGGTGTGTGAGAATATACGGAATGTCTTGAGTTGTTGTTGGTAAAGGATGCTTAGTGCATAAAGCAGAAAGTTACATGGTTGTGTTGGGATGAGGTTATATTCTACGGTGTCGGAGTGCTATTGAGGCACGGGTTGTTCTATTCATTTAATCAGGCTAATTGTAGTTTGAGTAGAGTGGATGACTCTAGGGAATGATTCTAATGCTTTCAAGGTTTTACATGTAATAACTGGAGCTTTTCAAGTGTATAATTTTGCTAGAAACTGAGGTTTGCATTGGAGAGTGCCAAGACTTGTGTCATTACTATATCAATTGTAGGATTCTATATATCAGTATTAGGAAGGTAATGGTTCCAGATTCGCAAGAAGTCTCTTCGGGGTAGGTATTTTGAACGTGGTGGTTTAGGCAATATTTAAGAGATTAATCAATGAGTTGTGAGCCTTAGAATGTGTGGTATTATGCTTGGGTCTCATGTGGTAAGTCTGGGTTAAGGAATTGTGATACTATGGCAAGAAGGAGTATCAAGTTGAAGGTGAGATCAGAGGAACTCGGATAGATGGGATCGATTGGTAGTAGGCCGAATCAGTATGTCAGGGATATGATTAGTTCTTTAGATGTTTACTAGGTAATGAAATTTTGCAGGTGTTTCATAGCAATGCTCTTAGGTTTTAGTGGCTTGCGTGGCTTGGTTGAGTTAGAAGGATCCAGTCATGTCAGGTTTGGTTTTGTGCAAAAGGGAGACGGAGAGTTCTGGATGATTTTTACTGCAGTTAGAGATACATAGTTTCTGCGAGAGTAAGAAGCATGGAATGTGCAGTGATTTTCTTCTGAATGGGATTAATGGAAAGTTCTTGGTTGGTTGAGTACATAGTTGCTTGTGGCTCGGAAGGGATATGAAGTTCTCATATTATCCTAGGATGGTATGGTATGTGCGGTATATTGTGGAGGATTGAGATTGCATGTGCAAAGTTACGGTTCAGTTCTGAAAGGAAGGTCATAAACCTCTTAGGCAACAGATAGTTTTAGATAATTAGAGAAATGAGCTTCAGATGATTAGGGAAATGATCTTCAGATGATTAAGGAAATAGTATTGCTAGCAAATTGGGGTGGTTTGACAAGAGTATACATTTTAGAAAAAGGTAATGCGATTAAGTTGATGGTACTTTGGTAGTATTGTGACACTTTATTGTTAGATTAACTGCTGATATTCGAGTTTTCTTGGTGGCATAGAAGACTTTTAGAGTATATCTCATGGAATGATTGAGCATTAGAGGTGTGGTATGTATTCGAATGGCAAAAAATGGGATCAGATATGGTGATTTATGTGCCATATGGATTTGGCGACAGGATGTTCTCATATTCAAACTATGTTGTGGTTGTGGGTCGTATGTATCGGCACTGTTTAGCAACTATCAGGATTTGGAGACCTGAGCGGATCTTTTGTTGCTTGGTATATTAGATTTTGGATTTGATATTGGGCATAGACTGGTTGTCGCAGTGTTGTGTCATTCTAAGCTATTGCACTAAGGTGGCAATGTTGGCTATGCCAGAAATGCCACGAATTGATTGGCGAGGTTCGACAAATTATGTTCTTAGTAGGGTGGTTTTATATTGCGAAGACCCAACGGATGGCTGAGAAGGATTGTGTTTCTTATTTGGGATTTCATGATGGATGTCAGTGTAGAGACTCCTATCATTGATTTAGTTCAAGTGGTGAGGGACTTTTCGGATGTGCTTCTTGTGGCCGACCATGTTGCCGAGCAAGGTTGTTGATTTCGGTATTGATTTGATTCTGAGCACCGTATTGTACAATACTAGTAGAGTTAAAGGAATTGAAGAAGCAGCTTCAGAGCTTCCTTGTTAAGGGGCCCGTTGGCAGGCCAATGTGGATGTGTGTTCTAACTTGAGTCGACCTGGCTGGCTCCAAGTTGTATTACTGAGGGATGTGTGATTTGATTGTTATTGAGCCTATTAATGTTCTGAGGAGATATATGAGTTACTTTTCTATTTTCCGGGGCATTTGGATTTATTGGTTATAGGCACATGTAGTGCTGTGTTATTGGGGTCTCTCAGTGGGGCTCGAGCGGGAGGAGTATTGGATATTGCTCGGCAAATGGCGTATCAGTTATGTCCTTTTGGGTGGTATAGTGTTATGTATTTACTTCGCCATGGTTATGATGATTTTTTTGGTTCTAGACATCGATTGCACGTGGTTGTCAATTTCGAGCAAAGTGACTTAAGGTGTTCCATGTAGACCAGAGTTTGGATAGGGTCGCGCATTGCAGCGAAGTTATGTGGAGGTATGACCTTGCAGGTTAGATTCATGTGTTATATTTATATGATGTGAGACGGGTTCTCAGCCTTGTGTTGTGGTGATACTGGTGAGCTTGCGGTACAACTCTTTCATTTGAGTCACTTTCCTGATTTGAGTATGTTCGGATTGTTCTTATTGGTGCACGGATTGCGCAAGTTACGACTTTAGTCTGCATTGAGGTGGCATGTGACCAGAGTGGTTGTGTTGGATTAGATGTGATCGTTGAGATCTTTAATGAATATGAACAGATTTGATTTCAGCATGTTGGAAAGATAAATATCGAGTTTCGGCTCAGAAATTCTCTATGGTATTTGCCAAAGGAGAAGCGGCTTCATGAATGGTTGATCTAAGAAATGGTTATGGCTTGCTTTGTGGTTTATTTATCATTGGCAGTATATGAAAGTGTTAGAATGAGATGTTAGTTAATAAGAGGTTTTCTATCGGTATACAGTTGTTGTGTGCAGCTGCTGTGATTAGAAGTTATCGCTGCAAGCATTTGAGTTATGTGGTATATCATGTAATTGCACCTGAGGTTGCAGGTATGGGTCGTTACAGCTTGTTCAGGCTTATTCACAGTATAAATGTGAGATTCTGATCGTATGGAAGATTTCAGAAGTGGAAATGTGGTTCTATGATTTATGGGCTAGATTGGATTGCGCAATTTCAGTTATAATGTGTTATCAGACCTATATGAGATAGGGTAATGTGGGATCATCCCCGGGTATGTGCATGGTAAGGTTATTCAGCGATTGGTTGGCATTCAGAACAACCCTGGGCACGTTCGAGGACGAACGTATGTTTAAGCGGGGGAGGATGTAATGACCCGATCGATCGTTTTGAGATTTTGCACTTTGCTTGCTAGTTCTCGGGCATGACTTTCCCCATATGATTTATTAAGACTTAAGAAAATTTTTGGTTTTGGTTTTCAGAGTAATCAGAATGAATTTGGACGAACAGTTCTCAGTTTGAAGCTTGAAATTTGAAAGGTTTGACCAAGATTTGACTTGTTTGTCTATGATCTCAGATTGAAATTTTTATGATTTGGTTATCTCCGTTAGGTTATTTGGGACTTGGGAGCGTGATCGGAATGCATTTTGGAAGTTCGTGGAAGGTTTAGGATTGAATTGGCGAAATTGAGATTTCAACATTTTCCGATTGATAGGTGAGATTTTGATATAGAGGTCGAAATGAAATTCCTAAAGTTGCAGTAGTTCCGTTGTGTCATTTGGGATGTGTGTGCAAAATTTTTGGTCATTCGGACGTGGTTTGGTTAGGTTTTTGATCAAAAGCAGAATTCGGAAGATTTTAAAAACTTAGGCTTGAATCCGATGTGTTTTGATTGATTTGATGTTTTTAAGGTGTTTTGAGGATTGGAACAAGTTTGAATAAGGTTTTAGGATATGTTGGTGCCTTTGGTTGAGGTCCCGGAGGCCTCGGGTGAGTTTCGGATGGTTAATCAGACCATTTCATGCCTTGGAGATGCTACAGATTTGCAGGTTCAACTGTTCCAGAGTTTTTCCCTTCGCAATCACGTAGAAGCTTTTGAGGGGGCCCTCCAGTTGTTCTTCGCGTTCGCGAACGTTGGCTTGCAATCGCTTAGAGTGGAGTGGTTGTTGATCGCGAACACGTGGTGAAGGTGGTGTTTGCGTAGAGTTAAGCGGGCCAGCGGTCTTGGTTGGATTTTTGCTCATTGCGAACGCATGATGCAGTCCGCGATCGCGTAGAGTTAGTCGCCTGGGCATCGCGTTCGCAGTGTGTTTGATGCGTTTGCATAGAGTAAGTTGGGGAAGCTGAGTTTTTGTGCTTCGCAATCGTGAAGGTTTTCCCGCGATCGCGATGAAGAAAATTATGCCTGGGCAGAAGGTTTTTAAACTCATCTTGTCCATGATTTTGGGATTTATTTCCTCCATAGCTGGTCATTTTTAGAGATTTTTGAAGGATATTGAAGAGGGATTAAAGGGGAATCACTTGGAGGTAAGATTCTTGGAATTAAAACTCGATTATTAAGAGAGTTACACCTAGAAAATCATGGAAATTAAGCCAAAAGGTGTAGAACTAGGCGTGAAAATTTAGACTTTTGATTGAGGATTTGATGAAGGGGTCGGATTTGAGAACTTTGATATGTATGAACTCGTGGGAAGATAAAGAATCTAATGGTGTAAAAATTTGTGAATTTTGAGACATGGGCCCGGGGGTCGAATTTTGGTAATTTCGGGATTTGTGCCCTTTATTGATTGTTTTCGCTTGGGCTTTGTTCCCTTAGAATATTTTGATATCCTTATTCTGATTTTGGATAGATTCGACACGCGTGACGCCGATTTGAGGGGCAAAGGCGTCGCGAGGTAGAGATTTAGCCGGTTCGAGGTGAGTAATCATTGTAAATAATGTTCTAATGTTCTGAGGCACACTCTTGATGTCGAGCTTGGGGTCGTGCACTAATGGGGATTATGACTTGGTCCGTCCCGATTGATGATTTTACCGCGTATTTGATTGAAAACTATTTGCTATCATCATTATTTGGGCTGAAAGTCATATTTGGGCCTAGTGCCAACTATTTGAACCCTTCAGGGCTTTTTATGGACATTTTCTCACTGTTTTGACTTTGTACTTGAACTCAGTCATGTTATTTTCCACTATTTTCAAAACTCAGCCATGTTCATTCAATTTTAATACTCAAATGATATTTAAATGATGTTTGGGCTGATAAACACTATTTTACTGTTGCCCGAGAGGCTTATGTGATTTTTGAGTGAGTAAGGCCGACGACTTGTGTTGTGACTTGTGAGGATATCTTTTGGGTCGGGATGCATGCCGCTGCGGCGATACACTGATTTCGATTATGAGGCCGAGGGCCTAAGATTGTACGCCACAAGGTGTCTTAATATTAATATGAGGCCGAGAGCCTATTTATGATGCCACAAGATGGCTTGATATTGCGCTTGGGCCGTAAGGGGCCCCTCCAGGAGTCTGCACACCTCCAGTGAGCGCGGGTACCCATTTTGATGTGAGATATAGCCCGAGGGGCTGGTATTGTTCTACGTGATTGCCCGAGGGGCTGGTATTGATCTCAGATATTGCCCAAGGGGCGGAGTTGTTGACATTGTACCCGTGGGGCGAACCTTTATGTGTTTATCTGTCTTATTTACCTGTCATTTACATGTTTAGTTGTGTGCCCGAGGGGAAGATTCTCTATGCTATCTGTTCTAGTTGCTTTGCATTCAATTGCTTAACTATTGTAAAACCATTTTTTGAAGAAGTTTAAACTGAACTAAGATGTTTTAAGAGATTTCGTAGCTTCATTGATTTATTACTGGTTTTGTACTACTTCTATACAGTATGTTGATGCACTTTTCGTAATTTCTTATCACTCAGTCTTTATTTATGATTATTACTCACTGAGTTGGAAGTACTCACTTTACTCCCTGCACCTTGTGTGCAGTTTCAGATATTTCTATACCTGGTAGTGAGAATTGGTTACTCTGAGTCAAAATCATCGGGATTTAGCAAGGTAGCTGCCCGACGTTCGCAACACTGCTTCTCTCCCTCTTGATTTCATTAGACTGTATTTAGTACACTTTAGATTCTTGTTGTTTTCAGACCTTAGTAGATGCTCATGATTAGTGACACCCCGGTATCGGGCTGTGTTGGGTTGTATTCCGCGAATTGTTTTGTATTCTCAATGTTACTTCTGAGTTTATATCATGTTTTAAGACGTAATGCTTATCGTTTAATTGCTTAAAAGCTGGATTGGAAATGTGTCGGCTGGACTTGTCTTCACAAGAGGCGCCATCACGACCGGGTCTGGGTTTAGGGTCGTGACAACGAGATGCTATATTATAAAAATGCGTGTGTCCCTCTTTGTAAGGTAAAGTAACTTTTATTTTTTAAATGTTTCTAATTTTCTTTTGAATAAAGGAATAAATAGTTAATTTGATGAGAAATGATAATATAAATGAGAATGCATTCTTTTTAACTATCTTGAAAGATCTCCTAAGGACTCATGGCCTTATGTTGTGATGTATTTCTCTCTGATCTATATGTATCTGGTACGAGATTTTCATTAGTCATTCTAATCCCTAATCGTGTTTACCTACCTAATTTCAATTTTCTATACAGGGCGAACAGAAGGCCTAAAGTTAGAAGAATCGAGTTACTGATAATCGAATAAAGTGAATAAAGAAAGAAATTTTGAAGTATTCAAGTATGTAAGCTAGTAAATTAGAGTATATTTCAATAGTTATTTCTCCTTTGACTGATTACATATTTTCCCTTTTATAGATCCTTTTGGGAATCTTTAAAGATGCACGTTATGACTAAACCATAATGAGGTTATTATGAGCATTTATTAACATTAAATGCTACGTTACACAATCATTTACATTGAATGTAAATATTCCTTAATGGTTCCAGTATTTATTACTCTTGAAATGCTGTATTTGTATTTTTTCCTTTAGCCAAGTTCATTATTCTTTCCGTTGCTCGCATGTAGCTAAACTTAAATAGGGATGAGGCTTCTGAGCTTTTCATCTCGTACGTCTTTTTAGCCTCCTGTCTCGTAGCTCTTTTCATCCACTTGTCTCGTATCTCTTTTTGTCCTCTTGTCTCGTATCTCTTTGTGTCCACGCCTGTTTGCAATTCGTGGACCATTTATGACCCATTGACTATTCCACATGTCATGACACGTTACCATATATTTATGTATACAATATTCCCCAATACAGATAGTCCCCCCACTTTCCATTTATTAATCAATGAATATTTGGGAAGTGGAATTCATTAAAGGAGAATTTTTATCACCATTAATGCTCTGACAAAGTTGACGCTTCAACTGTCACTTCCTTTTAATGCACTAAACACGTGTCACTTTTTCATTGGTTACACTGTTTTGTAGTACTTTTTTAAGCTTTCTTTTCGACTTCACTTTTCACGAAGTATCAGTTATCATCATTATGGTTTATTCATCATCGTACTTTTCCCCTTTTTCAATTATCTATTAGTATAAATATAACCTCTCTTCTTGTCTTGTTCCACATAAAGCATTTTGAACACTTTTATCCTTCGAAATTTCTTTATAATTTCTTATTTTACTCTGACCTCTGCTTCCATGGCTTCATCGAGTTTTAGCCCCAGAAAGACTCCCATTATGGATAACTTTACTAATGCTCCGGTAAGGCATAGAAGAGGAGGTAGACTCCGTAACCTAGGTTCTACTTGTGGTAGTATATCAACTCCTCCTTCTAGTTCTGGTCCCTCTTCTGGAATTAGAGGTTCACATTCTCAAAGGAGTTCTTCTCGTAACAAAGAATCTTCCGATCCACTTCGTGAGCCTTTAGTTGAAGAAATAGTTCCATCTAAAATTTCCTTTCACCATGATAGAGAATCCCTTAAAACTCAAATTGAATCTCTAGATCGTGCGGACCCTTATCTACTCAAATCACTGAAGTTTTAGCCCCTATAGTTCGTAAGGACTGTCATAGGAGTGATGATTTCCCAATTATCGTTCCTAACCCTAACCAGAGAATTACATCCTACTTAATAGGATATTCCTTTGTTTACACATATCCCTTTACTCTAGGGTTTAAACCGGCTATTGACCCGGTTATTCTGGATTTTTGCCATTTTTTCAATGTGTGTTTGGGCCAAATTGGTCTGATTGTATGGAGAGCGATTGCTTGCCTTAGGTATCTTGCCAATAAGGCGAATGTTGAATTCATCTTTCCCCATCTGATTCATCTTTACTCACCAAGGCTTTTTCGAAACGTTGTATTTGGTTTAACAGCTAGGAGTACGAGCGTTTTAGTTAGCCCTGAGGATGATAAAGATCGTGGGTGGTATGCCCAGTACATTGCTGCTCCCACTGTTGTTTTAGTGGGTGAAAAGAGCGTACGTTTCCCGGAGAAGTGGAATTTTGCACGTGAGTATTAAATTTTTTCCTGTGCCTCTTTTTATTTTATTTTCAGGTTTGTTTGTTTTCCTTAATCTCATCTCTCATTCTTTTCAGCAACCATGGGCATTGTGGAACTTGTGCCCAACTTCCGTGGTTGGGTAGATAAGTTACTGAAGATTGCCCCGATGGAGGGTAGATCGTGGAGAAATCTTTCTCCCTGTTGTGGTTGGAAAGTAAAAACTCTTGGTAAGGATTTTTGTTTTCACCTTATCTATATCCTTGTTGCTCTGGCTTTTAACCTTCTTTTTCTTTAGGTTTTTCCATTCGAGGAGTTACTCCAGAGGCTATCTTGGCATCTCATGATCAAGACATATTCTTGGGATCTGAAGTTTAAGATATAGCTCCGAGGTCTAAAAAAAGAAAATCTCTCGTAGAAGATGATTCTGAAGAAGAGGGCGAGGGTTCCTTGATATCAAGACCACGAGCCAGGAGACGTATCGTCCCTGAAGACGAGGCTGATGTCTCTCCAAACCTACCTCTTTCTGAGCCTATTATTACCCAGGTGATCATTCTTGATGACGATATCTCCCCTCCTCTGGACACTCATGAATCCATAAACTAGTTTTTTATTAGTAGTTTCAGTAGCGGTCCTTTAGGTTCAGTTCTAAATGAACTTCCTCTGTCTTCTTTTACCTCTACCGTTCATGTGATCGTTTCCTTGCCTTCATCATCCATTACTTCCATACCTTCCTCCTCCGCCCCTCATTTAATAGTCTCTCCCCCCATTGTTCATCATACGGAAGCGAGTTCCTCACGTAGGGGTTCTTCTATGAGGAGTGTGACCATTGAAGTTCCTGCTAACATTAGTCTTTTAAGGAAGTCTAGGCAAGCTGATACGTGGCTCGAGCCTCTGATTGGCTCTATTGAGAAGGCTAAACTTGAGAGTCATAGTAATATGACCCTCATGAATGATATTGTGCAAGTAAGTTTGAAGGTATTTTCTGGTTTATTATTTTATTAAGGTTTTTCACTTCAAGGGCCCTAACCTTATCTTCTTTTCTTATTTATTTGAGTAGTCCAATCTCATTGGTACTGAACTTATGACTCGAATCCCCCTTTTAGAGAAACTGGCTCGTGATTTAGAGAAGGCTGCTCATGAAGCAGAAGAAGCTGCTCGTGGCTCTCAATTGGAGGCCAATAATTGGAAGGGCCAGTTCGAATGTTTACATATCGATATGGAAAATTTGGAGAAAAGAAAAAGTACCTTGGAGAAGCAAGTTCAAACTATAACCTCTGAACTAGCGACGATTAAGGCTACTTGAGTCCAGTCTAAGAAGGAAAAAGAGCGCCTAGAATCTGCCTTTTCGAAAAAGTTGTCCAAGGTCACTGAAGAGAATAGGGCTTTAAAGGCTTTGCTGACTCAGAAGGATATGCATGCGGGAGAGGTAGCACAAGAGCTTTATCGGGTAGAAGAAGAATTACTAGCTTCTGCAAACAAGATCTATTCTCTGGAAAATTCTCACACCACACTTCAATCATCTTATGATTCTGTTTTAGTTAAGAATGAGGAACTTAAGAATGAAGTTGTTGCCTGGGAGAAAGATTATGAACTTCTCGAGGAATCAACCAATGTTGAAGTGAGTTGGACTTTTCTAAAGTCTCGTCGTGACACCTTGGTAGAAATGAGTCAAGAGTATTTCAATGTTGAATCTGAATTAGCTAAGGTTAATGAGGCCATAAAACAGCACAACAGCCACAAGATTTTTCATCTCCCGAAGTTGGTCCTCTCGCGACTGAAATTCCTTTGATTGAGACTTCTTCAATTAAAACTTCTTTGGTTGAGACTCCTGCAGCTGAAGTTCTTGTATCTGCCATATCTGAAGTCCCCGTGTCTGTTGAGATTGCCGCAAGTGTTACACTTTCCTTAAGTTCACCTGTGCCTATTGTTGTTAGTCAAGCTGAGATATTGCTCATGGATGCTACCATTATGGTGATTGAAGACCAATCTTCAACTGTTGATGATGTAGTCCCAGTTGATCCCGCTGATGATCTTTCTTCAGTTCCTTCTTCTTAAAAGGTTTTTGTAATTTGTTTGAAATTCCCTTTTTGCAGGTGCCGATTTGGAAATCTATGTTCAAAGTTTTTGGTTTCTTGTGATAAGATTTTTTCTTAGTCAGATTCCCAGTTATTAGTTAAAGAAGTTCAAGTCCCCAAGCTTTGTTCAAGGGGCAATTTTTGTATGAACAATTTGATGACTAAGTTTTATACTTAGTCTTTTAGTTTTAAAATATTAAGAAGTTTGTCTTTAAACCTCCATCCGTTCTATTCGTGCCTTTTATTTTTAAGGACTTAAAGAATAGACTGCATTTTTATTCTCTGAAAATGCTTTCATTATCCCCATGACTAAATGACATGAGTTTTATAAAAGAGGGCCCTTTTATATTTTAACGCTTGATGAAGAAGACGTCTCGACTTCATAATGGGTTTTATTATACGATAAAAGAAATAGGAACACACATGTTTTATTTGCAACAACTTAGACAAGTTTTCATTTATGAACTTTGACAAGTTTTGAATAATCCTCTACATGTATTTGAATTACATCTATAACTTTCTCGCAACTGTTTTTCTTGTAACAGATTTTTACAAAAAGTGGAACAATAGATATGGGGTTTTTCTTTATAACCTGTGTTAGTACATAGTCTTTACCCTTAACTAGGGTTTTGAGAGGTGACTCTATTGTTCTCATGGGAAAGAATACTATGATGCATGCTATGACTTCTTTACTTCCACTCCTATTTGACTATTCTTAGGCTTGATTTTTCTCTCCTGCCTTCTAATAAATCTAAATTGACCTGCATCTCTTCATTGTTGGACTCTTGTGTTGCTTGTGAGAATCTTGTACTTGGTTCTCCTATTTCTACTGGGATTAATGCTTTAGCTCCATAAACTAAAGAAAAAGGCATTTCACCTGTGCTCGTTTTTGTTGTTGTGCGATATGCGCACAAAACTCCGGGTAGCACTTCAGGCCAATTACCCTTTGATTCCTCTAGTCGCTTCTTTAGATTATTAATGATAACTTTGTTTGTTGATTCATCTTGTCCATTATCCACTGGATGATAAGGTGTAGATGTAATCCTTTTTATTTGCCAACTTTCGAGAAACTCTGTGACTTGAGCTCTGATAAATTGAGGTCAACTATCACATACAATTTCTTTTGGTACACCGAACCGGCAAATGATATTACGCCAAATAAAGTCCCTGACTTCTTTTTCTCGTACCTATTTAAATTCTCCTGCCTCTATCCATTGAGCAAAATAATTAGTAAGTACGAGTAGAAATTTTACCTGTCCTTTAGCTTGAGGCAATGACCCCACTATGTCCATCCTCCATTTCATAAATGGCCATGGTGCAATAACCAGATGCAATAATTTGGGAGGTCGGTGCATATTATTACCGTATCTTTGGCATTTATCACATTTAGCCACGAAACGTTTTGCTTCCTCTTCCATTTTGGGCCAGTAATATCCTGCCCTGATCAAAGTTCTTACCAGTGATCTTCCTCCTGCGTGGTTTCCACAATGCCCTTCATATATTTCCCTCATTACATACTCTGTTTGAGAAGGTCCGAGGCATCTTGCTAAGGGGCCACCAAACATTTTTCAATAAAGGTTACCTTGCTTTAAACAGTAACGAGCGACCTTTTTCCAAAGAGCATATGTTTTTTTCTTGTCATTAGGCACGGTACCCTACTGTAAAAAATCAACGATTTCATTTTTCCAATCCCAAGTTAAATTACTAAAATTTACCTTGTTATTATCAGGTTCAAGAACTGTGTGAAATAAATGTATAATCGAGGCGTTGGCATCGTTTGTTATATCAGCTGCGGATGCAAGATTTGCTAAGGCGTCAGTTTCAACATTATCATCCCTTGGTATCTGGATGACCTTCCAAGTCTGGAACTATTTTATCAGTTCCCTTACCTTTTCCAAGTATTGCTGCATCCTTGCTTCTCTAGCTGTGTAAGTCTCCAGCATTTGATTAACCACAAGCTGAGAATCGGTTTTGATCACCACCTGACTTATCCCAAGTTCTCGTGCCAATTCTAGACCTGCAATCACAACTTTATACTCCGCTTCATTATTAGTTACGGAGTGACATTTAATAGCCTGCCTAATAGTTTCACCCGTAGGTGGTACTAAAACAATTCCTAACTCTGCACCTTTAATGTTAGACGATCCATCAGTGAATAAGGTCCATATTCCTGGATTTGGTCCATTAAGTACCTGAATTCTTTTTCAGCTTCTAATTGCATCCCTTGGCTAAAATCAACCACGAAATCCGCTAGTACTTGGGATTTTATTGTTGTTCTAGGTAGATACGTGATTTTATACTCACTTAATTTTATAGCCCATTTAGCTAACCTTCCTAATAATTCATGTTTATGTAGTATATTACGTAAAGGATATGCAGTTACTACAGCAATAGGGTGACACTGAAAATACGACCTCAATTTTCTAGATGCCATGATTAAAGCAAGTGCGAATTTTTCTAATTGTGGATATCGTGTCTCTGCATCTAACAAAGATTTACTAACATAGTAGATAGTAGATTGTTTACCTTGTTCTTCTCGAATCAAAACAACACTTACCTAGCCTTTGGTTTTACTAATAGGGGTGGATTTGACAAATATGTCTTCAAATTCCTAAGTGCTTGTTGACATTCCTCATTCCATTCAAAGTGATCCTACTTTTTAAGGGCTGAGAAAAACCTAAAACACTTTTCTGATGACTTTGAAATGAATCTTCCCAAAGCTGCGATCCTCCCTGTCAGTCTTTGAACTTCATTCTTATTTGTAAGTACATCAGGAATTTCTTCAATAGCTTTAATTTGGGCTGGGTTTTACTTCAATACCACGGTTAGAAACAAGAAAACCCAAAAATTTTCCTGATGCCATGCCAAATGCACATTTTTTCGGGTTCAATTTCATATTATATTTTTACAAAATTTTAAATGTTTTAGATAGATGCGATATATGATTCTCTGAATGCTGAGTCTTAACTAACATGTCATCTATATACACTTCCATGTTTTTACCTAAATGCTCTTGAAACATTTGAGTAACTAACCTCTGATACGTCGCACCAGCATTTTTAAGACCAAAGGGCATTACCTTATAACAATAAATACCCCTATCCATTATGAAAGATTTTTTTCCTCATCTTCTGGATCCATTTTGATTTTGTTATAACCTGGGTATGCATCTAAAAAAACTTAATAGTTCATGTCCTGCAGGAGCATCAATTAATTGATCTATGTGCGGCAAAGGAAAAGAATCTTTCGGACAGGCTTTATTAAAATCTGTGTAATTCACACAAACACGCCACTTACCATTTTTCTTAGGAACCACAATAGTGTTAGCCAACCAGTTAGGATATTTTACCTTACGAATTGAACCTATCTTGAGCAATTTCTGAACTTCTTCTTGAATTACCTAATTCTTGAAAGTTCCTTGCTTTCGTTTCTTTTGCTTGACTAGGGGATATGATGGGTCTTCGTTCAATTTATGAGTCATGACCTCCGGTGGTATCCCTGTCATGTCAGAATGGGACCAAGAAAAACAATCTGCGTTAGCCTTTAAAAATTCAATTAACGTACGTTTTACCTCTAGGCTGAGATTGGCTCTTATATGAACTTTCCTCTCGGGCCAGTGTATAAATAAAACCACAGCCTCTAACTCTTCTATCGTTGTTTTAATGTTCTCATTTTCCTCTGGTTCTTGAATAGTGTCAGGCCTTGAATCCACATCTATTTTTCCTTGTTCAGTTAAGGTTGACGTTACACCCTCCACTGAATCTTGTAATTGCTATTCGACTTCACTTTGAACAGTTGAATCTGCAACAGAGTTAATACTCCTGGATGTTTGTTGATTGCCTCCAATTTGACAATTTCCCCATGGTGATGGGAATTTAATAACTTGATGTAAAGTTGACGATACGGCATCCATACCATGGATCCATGGCCTTCCAAGGATCATGTGGTAAGCCATTTCCATATCTACGACCTGGAACTTTGTATCTTTGACAACACCTTCTACAAACATGGTAAGGATCGCGTCTCCTTTGTTTATGACATTAGAGTTATCAAATCCGTTTTTGGAACCAATTTATCCTCAGCTTGCATCTCTTGCAACACTTGTATCATAATAATATTTACTGAACTGCCTGGATCAATCAAAGCACGTTTCATGTTAGTATCATGTACTAGTAAGGATATTACCAGTGTGTCGTTATGTGGAGTCAAGAGGCCTTCTGCATCTGCATCGTTGAATGTAATATTTTCCTCTTCAAGCACGTGTCATAACCGTTTCCCATGGGTGATTGTTATTTTTGATGTTTTAATGACTGCGGTATACGAGACACCATTAATATCTTCTCCTCCACTTATAACATTGACAGTCCTTTTAGGTGAGGGTGGTTTCAGGGGCTCCTGTCTATTTTTCATATATGCTTGTTTACCGTTCTCACTGAATAACTCAGTGAGATATCCTTGCTTTAACAAATGATCCACCTCGCGCTGCAAAAATCTGCAATATGCGGTTTTATGTCCATGATCGTTGTGGAATTCGCACCAATGATCAGGGTTTCATCTATTTGGGTTTGATCTCATCTCCTTCGGTCACCGTACCTTATCTCCCATGCCTCTTAAAACAGCCACAAGTTCAGAGGCACTTACACTAAAATTGTAACCACCAAACCTTGCTTTTAAACTACCATCATCATCTCGCTATCCATGTGTACTTCGATCATTACCGAACCTTGATAAGGAGCCTGATTCCCTGTGTCTAGGTTTGTGATCGTACCTTTCTTGCTTTAACCTTGAGTCTTTTCCCCCAGGTCCCATATAAGGCTCATACCTATTTTTACCAGATCTTCTTTCATTTTCTACACGCCTCGAACTTGTTTTCTCATTAGTTTTATGCCGTAAAATGATATCTTCTTCAATCATCATCTTTGTACTGTATCTATTGGAGACGTCATTCCACGTTGTTGCTCGAAATTCTCGAAGTCTTTCTTTGAGTCACCTCGTGGCTTCTGAACTCTTGTCGTTCAGATTATTAGCAAAGGCTATGGCTGCCCAATTGTTAGGTACCCACGGTAGCGTCATTCTTTCTTGTTGAAATCTATCCACGAACTCTCTAAGCAACTCAGAATCTCCTTGCTTGATTTTGAAGATGTCTTCCATTCTCTTTTCAACTTTTTGAGCTCCTGAATGCGCTTTGATAAACAAATCTGCAAGCTCAGCAAATGAATTTATAAAATTTTCAGGTAAAAGAGAATACCATGTTAATGCTCCTTTGGTGAGTGTTTCACTAAATTTCATGACCAAGACTGATTCAATCTCTTGCTTTGTCAAATCATTTCCTTTGACACCTGTGGTGAATGCGGTAATGTGATCTCATGGATCTAATGTACCATCATACTTTGGAATATTAGGCATCTTAAATTTCTTTGGAATCGGGAGGGGGGCTGCACTTGGCTTCCATGGTTGTTGAGAATATTTTTCTATGTCTACTCCTTTGATCACGGGCGATACTCCGGGTATTTGTTCTATGCGTTCATTTTGCTCCTTAAGTTGTTTCTGCAAGGTTAGTACGAGATTTTGTAAATCAGAGTTAACTGGATTACTTGGGTCTCCTTCTTGCGTTTTACTAGGAGTTCCACCACTGCCTGAATTAACCAATCCAAAACGGGGGTTCTCCAAGGTATTATTATTTGGAGTTGGTGTGGGTGGAGCAGCAGGTAATTGGCTGACGAAGGCTTGAAGAGCTTTACTGACTTGGGTGGCAATTAGTTTTTGCAAAGCCTCATTTATATTTTCAACATTGTCGACTTGAGCCTGCCCATCTATGTGAGATCCATCAGGTGTGCCTTTACGAGACCGTCGTAGAGAGCCTCGTGGAGAGCCTTGTGGAGAGTCTCCTTAAAGGTGTTGGATCGTTTGAATTTCTGGATTTCCTTGGGTGTTATCGTTGTTGTTTGACATGATTAATACGAACAAGGAAATCAAGTTGAGATATAGTTAATTATCAGATTCCCGGCAACAGAACCAATTTGTTTAACCAAAAAATGGATTTTTAATCAAGGCTAGATGTTAGAAGAATCGGGTTACTAATAATTGAAAAAAGTGAATAAAGAAAGAAATTTTGAAGTATTCAAGTATGTAAGCTAGTAAATCAGAGTATATTTCAATAATTACTTCTCCTTTGACCGATTACATATTTTCCCTTTTATATAGCCATTTGGGAATCTTTAAAGATGCACGTTATGACTAAACCATAATGAGGTTATTATGAGCATTTATTAACATTAAATGCTATGTTACATAATCATTTACATTGAATGCAAATATTCCTTAACGGTTCCAGCAGTTATTACTCTTGAAATGTTGTATTTGTATCTTTTCCTTTAGCCAGGTTCATTATTCTTCCCGTTGCTCGCTTGTAGCTAAACATAAATAGGGATGAGGCTGCTGAGCCTTTCATTTCGTACGTCTTTTTAGTCTCCTGTCTCGTACCTGTTTTATCCTCTTGTATCGTATCTCTTTTTGTCCTCTTGTCTCGTATCTCATTTTTCCACACCTGTTTGCAATTCGTGAACCATTTATGAACCATTGACTATTCCACATGTCATGACATGTCACCATATATTTATATATATAATTTTCCCCAATACACCTATATGAAATGCTACTCGATTCACATGTAAGAGTATATTCTCATGATTTCTCATTCGTTTGGAGGTGAAAATGCATAGTGAGATTGTTGTACCAATCAGAACTCCTCCTCGTTTTAATTTTTACCATTCTCGAAAATTAAAATTCTTCTCAATCAGTTTCTAGGCCTTTGATTAGAAATGGGTTCATATGAGGGGCCAGTACCGGCATAGATTTTTTGTAACGATCCGACCGGTCATTTTAAGATTTTACATTTGATTGCTAGTTCTCGGGCATGACTTGCCCCGTGTGATGTATTATGACTGATGTAAATCGTTGGTTTTGGTTTTCAGGGAAATCGGAACGAATTTGGAAGAACAGTTCTCAGCTTGTAGTTTGAAATTTAAAAGGTTTGACCAAGATTTGACTTATTTGTATATGAGCTCAGATCAAAAATTTTATGATTTGGTTAGCTTCTTTAGGCGATTTATTACTTAGGAGTGTGATCGGAATTGGTTTTGGAGGTCCGGTGTAGAATTTGGCTTGAATTGGTGAAATTGGTATTTTGTCAAATTCCGGTTGATAGGTGAGATTTTGATCCGAGGGTTGGAATGGAATTTCGAGAGTTGCAGTAGCTTCTTTATGTCATTTGGAATGTGTGTGCAAAATTTTAGGTCATTCGGATGTGATTTGGTCGGGTTTTTTATCGAAAGTGTATTTCGAAAGTTTTTGGAAACTTAGTCTTGAATTCGATGAGTTTTGGGTAATTTGATGTTGCTTGAGGTGTTTTGATGATTGGAATAAGTTTGAATAAGGTATTGGGTCATGTTTGTGCTTTTGTTTGAGGTCCTGGGGGCCTCGGGGTGATTTCACATGGTTAACGGGAAGATTTTGAACTTGGGAGATTTCAGAAAAATATGTTGCTTCTGGTATTTTCGCACCTGGGGTATGGGGACCGCAGGTGCGCTGTCGCACAAGCGAGAGGATAAGCGCAGATGCAGTTTTGAGAGAGGAAGATTGGGATCGCATATGCAGTAGGGGGCCTGCACCTGCGGAGCCGCAGATGCGGCTACTGGACTGTAGAAGCAGTTTTGGACTTTAATGAATTTTTGCAGAAGCGGATGGTTGGACCGCATATGCGGTACCGCAGAAGCGAAACTTGGACCGCAGATGCGGAAAGGCCTGGGCAGACCTTATATGTTATTTTATTGCACGATTTGGGTTATTCCACCATTGTTGCCTTCGACCTTGGAGTTTTTGAAGTGATTCTGAAGAGGGAAATCGAGAGACTTCTTTAAGGTAAGGAATTTTGGACCAAAAACTCAATTCTATGGTAGATTTTCGTGGATTTAGGGCTGTAATTAAAGGAAATGAAAGGCTAAAAAGGAGGATTAGGGCTTGAGTTTAAGAGGGCTTCAAATAAGGATTTGAGGGGTGATCTGAACTCTGATTTTTGTGTTCTTGGTATGTATGAACTCGTGAGAAGATGAGGAAGCTAGTGATGTAAAAATTTCTGAGTTTTGAGAAGTGGGCCTGGGGCTCAGGTTTTGATAATTTCGAGATTTGTGCCAATTATTGATTGTTTTCGCTTGGGCTTTGTTCCCTTAGCATATTGTGATGTATTTGCTCTGATTTTGGATAGATTCGACGCGCGTGGAGGCCGATTTGAGGGGCAAATGTGTCGCAAGCTAGAGATTTCGCCGGTTCGAGATAAGTAATGATTGTAAATACTGTCCTGAGGGTTTGAAACCCCGGATTATACATTGTTGTGTTACCTTGAGGTGACTTACACGCTGGATGATGAGCGTGGGGTAGAACACCACTGGGTATTGAGACCTAGTCCATCCCGAACGAGTACTTTAATGCGTATTTGATAGTTAATTGTTGATGTTATTATATTTGGGGTTGTACGCCATGTTTGGGGCCTTGTGCGGACTTGTTGAGAACTTTAGGGGCATTTTTACTATCTACCCTCACTCTAATTATTTGAAAGCATATCATCAGTCGTGTGTTACCTGTTTATAACTCAAATCTGGCTTTATCACTATATTCTTAAAATGTGGAAACAGTTTTGGGCTAAGTTCCCTGTTTTATTGAGATAGACCGAGGTCTGATTGTGAGATTGATGACTGAGATATAATGAGAGTTTAATGGTGAGGTAATGACTGAGAGAGGCCGAGGGCCTAGTTGTGAGGATTGTAAATATATGGATCGGGCTGCACGCCGAAACAATATATATATACACATGGATACAGATCGGTCTGCATGCCACAGCAATACTTATATGGGTTGGGCTGCACGCCGCAGCAATATTGCACTTGGGCGGTAAAGGCCCCCTCCCAGAATCTGCACACCCCTAGTGAGCGCCGTTGAGGAAGTATATGGATTGGGTTGCACGCCGTAGCGATATATGGATCGGGCTGCACGCTTCAACGGTTACTATATGATACCTATTGAGCGTGAATGCTGAGTACGAGTACTGATTGGTAAGAGTTGAGTCGCGAGTGATAGAGAGGCTAGCCCGAGGGGCGATATATATATACATGCATATGAGTGATGTTTGCCTGAGAGGCCTGTTTATGAATTTATTGATTTCACTCCTCTTTAAAGTGAGTTTCTATCGAATATGTTGATTTATTGACTGTTTTCACACATCTTTATATGGAGCCTCTATCGGAAAGTTAAACAAATATTTTAAAATAACTTTTATTTAAACTGGGGTTTATGAGATGTTCAGAAATTAATTACTGATTTGGCATTTGATTTTCCACCGAGATTTTCAAGTTATGAAGTGTTTATGATTACTGTTTTGCCCGAAGGGCTATTTTACGAACTATGCTTTGCTCGATGGGCCGATTATGGCTATAGTCTCTATTATTATTTTAAATGGTATTGAACCCCTATTGAAACTGCTGGAAAGTATGTCAAAATGTTTTTTTACTAAAAGCTGGATTTTAATAGTGAAGGTTGACTAGTATTAGGATTTGAAAGCATGTTGTGTTTATTGAGCCTGTCACACCTCCTTTTTCTTACTACACCCCCGAAAGGGTATAATAAATGGAGTTTTTCCAATTAAAGGACAATCGAAATGGGATTCATTTATTGAAAAATTCAGAGTCGCCACTTGGGAGATTTATGGTGCCCCAAGTCACTGGTTTTAAATCCCGAATCGAGGAAAAGAATAACTCTGTTTAACAGTTCGCAAACCAAAAATTTGAGTAAGGAATTATGTTAACCCGGGAGAAGGTGTTAGGCATTCCCAGGTTCCGTGGTTCTAGCACGATCGCTCAACTGTTATATTCGGCTTAATTATCTAGTTTAAAACAATTATGAAACTATGTGCAAATTTTAGTTTTAACCACTTTTATTTATTTTTTAGAGAAAATTGCAATGTTATTAAAACACGTCTCGAACCACGTCACATAAATGCACCCATGGTTTTTGACATATTTTAACATCATTGAGATTTGGATTTGGTTCACATAAATGTGCGCCCGAGTTTAGGAAGGTAAAATTATTAAAGAACGCGCCTAAAGCACCTAACGCATTGTTAACTTTACGGAAGGCCATGAAATTCACTAAATGGCACGTCCCGAATTCTAAGTATTTTAATAAGAGTAATTAAAGAGGACACACAATTTTACTATTTTATTTGGCGCGACACAACTCAATTCAGTTTTTAAAAGGACATCCTAAAGATGAACTATTATTATCTATCAAGGATTGTCTCTACAAAACTTAATTAATTAGCCTTGTTAATTAATTATTACTAAAGCCTTCAAGAAAATTTAGGCCTCGAAATCAAGTCCAAACTCGAATAAGAGACCTCAATTATCGAGGAACCCTTAATTCGAGTTCGCTACTCAGCTATAAACACCAAATGCTTATATTTTAAACTGAGACATTGAATTAAGAAAACATGGATTCAGGTCTTCTAAGGTTATGGGCCAGTAGATAGGCTCAATTCAAATTCGTTGTGCCTGGAGCAGGCCAGTGTACCATGCAGAAGGCCCACATGAACGAAGGCATCAATTTCATTTGGGCCTAGTCTTGGTAGGACGAAATTCAGTGAAAAGGCTGGCCCCATCAGCGCTTCCATATGTCAAACAATCCCAACAATGTTTTAAAATACTTTTAACAAGGTGCTCTTATTAATTAACATGCATATAACAAAAGGAAACTAGAACCCAAATCAACCTATCACAGATTAACCATGTTCTATAATCGTATATGAGAAAATTAACTTATAAGCAGGTTTTAAAATGTCATGTTTTCTACTATGCTAGATTAAGTTAATGGCCATTCAATACTCCTGTTCATTACTCTCAAACAGTCAACAACCATGCATTATGTCATTTGCAGCTATTCTTAGCAAACCATCTCTATTTACATTAAAGCAAACTAAGCTAACAACTGAAAACACAAACGGAATCTAACATGAGTAATACTGTTCTAATAGTCAATCATCAGAGAGGAACTATCATACAAAACATGGACAAATTAATTAGAAATCCTCTTTGATAAATGTATGAATTCAAATCTTAAACTACAGGATATTTGAAGAAACAAAACTGGCAGGAAGACAAATAAGATCTTTCTAATAGCATCACATTCCTTTCCTTCCAAAATCATGCTCCAAATTACATGTTAAGTGATATCCATGAGGTTTAGAATGTACGTGGTATTGGGAACAAAGGAAATGGGATAAGAAATTAGCAACAACAAATAGCAGTCAACAGCAACTTGTGATCAATTTTAGCTTGGGAAATGGCACCAAGCAGCCAGGAAATAATTTCAAACAAACAGCAATAGTAGACACCCAAACCAAGCTTGAATGATTCAAATTGAACTTGCAATAACTCCAGGAACCTCTAAAGCCTCAAGTACTGAAATTTCAGAACTTTCAATGCCTGGAAATCTAAGATCTAAACTCTTAATATTCAAAACTCTCAAATTCTACAGAACTTTGGTTGACTTTTACTAGCTTTTCCGATTTTTAGAACTCTCAAACTTTCAGAACAATTTTTTTTTTATTTTGGGATTTGAATTTCAAATTTTCAGATTCTCTAGGCTTCTAAAACTTTGAATTTTCAGATTTCTGGATCTCTAAAACCTGTATTGCAAGGCAAGGTACTGCCCTTTTATAGGTAAAGTTAGGGCAACCTTCATATTTTCTTTTGCACCCTTGCCCCCTCTTTTAATTTCAGTTTTTAGCTTAAAAGTACCTAAAGGACTGACTTATTACCCAAGTTATTATACTAAGTTTCTGAAATTCTAATTGGAACCCCAATCTAGAAGGTTCTAGGGGTTTTCAATTTCAGTTACTACAAAGATTCCCTTCTTGAAATACCTATACTACCCTTGACTTAATTTTGAAATTACTAACCTATGTAAACCTAACCCCATCCTTTTTAAACTTGGTAAAAATGACAATGGTTAATCATCAAGGGTTGGAAACTATTAATCTATAACCAAGCAGGGTCTAATTATCAAAACCCCTAAAATTGAACTACCAAATCCATCTAAACCTAATTTTGAACTTGAATTAATTCTAATTAACAATTACAGGCTACTACTATGAACTAGACCAAAAATTAATACAAAATCATGTTATTTATACCAATCAAACAGAAAAAAATAAGAATCAAACGAAATTAATCAGAACACAAAGTCATGCTATCAATGCGAACAGAAAAAAGAAACTAGAACTTAACAAAAAAAAAATCTAAGAAAGAACTGGCAAACCAAAATTAAGGCATCATTATTAAATATGACAAAGAATTAATCATGAAGGAAATATCAATTACAATCAGAGAAAATTTACTATGCAAAGAAACAGGAGAAAAGAAAACATAGAAAAATCACGAGAACTTACTAATTTGGGCCCTAATTTGATTGAACTTCGAATCTGATCCCCAAATAATGTTATATGCTTGTTTTTTGCCAAGAACAAGCACATAACATCATTTTGGAACCAATTGAACAATGATAAACCCCCGAACGTTGACATAGACCTTGACCTAAACCCTAGATTTGAGATTCGAAGGATTTAAGCCGGGTTTGAAGGAATCTGGTTTGGGATTTGGGGAGAGGGGATCAAGGTGAGTCTGGGGTGTAATTTTGGTGGGTTTTTGAGGCGGCGCCTTCGGACACGGCGGAGGCGGCGCTAGGGTTTTGAATACTTGACGGGATTTGGGGGGATTTGAAGGAAAAGAAGCTAGGATTTGGAAATAGGAGGTGAAGGAGAAGCCATGGTAAAAATTTTGGGGCATTTGGACCATCGCCACCGGTGGAGACGATTTCTGGCCGGCAGCTTACAGGCGGGGATGGCGGCGTTAGGTCGAAATTAGAGGGATGGTATGAGATACAGTGAGTGAGGGGGTAGGGGTTGATTCAGACAATTATATATCATTAATCTCCGAGTTCGTGACCGTTAGATTGAGAAACCTAGACGGTCAGGATTGATTGCACCCCAAACGGCGTCGTTTAGGTTATTAAGGGCTGGACCGGGTTAGACTTCGGTTGGACCTAGGTTGAGATGGGTATCAGGGGTTGGGATGGAATTTAATATTGGCCCAATGATTATTCTTTTAAGCAGGCCTGTTTTGTTTCTTTGTTTTTAATTTATTTCCTTTTATTTGCTTTTCTCTTTTTTTTCAATTTTAAAACTAAACTAAAATTAAACCTCACAATTAATTCAAACTACCTAATTAAGCTGCGATTAGCCTCATACCAATTTAAATGAAATTAATAAACCTAAAAACTAACTAAAAAAATCAAACCAAAAAAATTAAAGTTTCTTCATGATTTTTTGTATTTTGTACAAGACTAATTACTAATTAGTCCTAAAATATATGAAATTAAATCCTAAATGCCTATGCAAATATTTTTATATTTTTTATGAATTATCATGCACACACAAATAAAGATACACACAAAATTACGCAATTAAATCCTAAAAATCAAATAATAAAAGGAAAATCCTAATTTTAAGAATTCTATAGGAGTAATTCAAACGAGCCAAAAATCACGTGCTCACAGCTGCCCCTCTTTTCTCAGAGACACAAAGGATTTTTGGGCAAAGATAAATGAGCATTTATGAGGGATTTTTGCTTGATTGGCATTCCATGAGAAGCATTTTTGAAACATATCTGACCAAACCTTGCTTCAGAGGTTGCCTACATATCCTTGGCTATAAAGGAATCAGGTCAGTGTAGTTCTGGAAGGTCTGGTAGCTGGGACTACCATGAAGTTGTGGTTTTACTATTGCTGCTACTGCTGCTGCTGCTTACTGAACGCCCTTATTACACCATATCAAAAATAAGAGAAACTAGACTAAGCTGCGATCTATGAATTACAAAAGATCCTATCTATATCTTTAAACTTGCTCTTGTGGTTCTTGTTGCCTTGTTGACTTGTATTCTCTTGGCCACTTCCTTTTGTTGTTGCCTTGAATTGTGATCTGAGATTTTTTCCCTTTCTCCAAGTGATGCTTGATCGTTAAAACTCGAAATGTAGTCCTCTGTTCTCTAGTCGGGCTCCTGACTGCTGAAACTTGAAATGTATACCTCTATTCTCCAGGTGGGCTCCTGACTGCTGAAACTTAAAATGTATGCCTCTGTTCTCCAGGCGGGCTCCTGACTTCGACAAAATAGACAAAACAAAGAAAATTTTCTGCCCCAGTTTGGTGGCTGGGCATCACATTATTGGATACTAATAAGAATTTGAAAACTAAAACTTGAATTGTAATACCTCTATTTTCCAGGCGGGCTCCTGACTGCTGAAACTTGAAATGTATGCCTCTGTTCTCCAGACGGGCTCCTGACTGCTGAAACTTGAAATGTATGCCTCTGTTCTCTAGGCGGGCTCCTGACTGCTGAAACTTGAAATGTATGCCTCTGTTCTCTAGGCGGGCTCCTGACTGCTGAAACTTGAAATGTATTCTTCTTTTCTCCAGGCGGGCTCTTGTTTTCGACAAAATAGACAAAACAAAGAAACTTTTCTACCCCAGTTTGGTGGTTGGGCATCATATTACCAGATGTTAATAAGAATTTGAAAGCTACAATTTGAATTGTACTCCCTCTGTTCTTCAGGCGGGGTCCTGAAATGTATGCCTCTGTTCCCCAGGTGGGCTCCTGACTTCAACAAAATGGACAAAACAAAGAAACTTTTCTTCCCCTGTTTCAATCAAAGAACGATCTTGTTAGTTTAAAATGGTGGTTAGTTGATGGCATTCTTGCTGAAGATGTCTTCGCTACTGTGTTTTGCTTTGACCTGCTTCCCAAACTGGCCCTGAACCGCTTGACTTTCTGACTGACTTTCAAACCCCATGACTTTGGATGACCCGAGTGTTCTATCCCATACTGTTGTTTTAGATTTTGGACCTCTTTGTCTGAAACTTTGCATCTCCCCACAAAACTACCAATCAATTTACCAATGAATATTCCGGTGACCCTTTGTATCTTACTTTGCATCATGCCATCTTTGGTACGTTCTGGCCCCACTGTGCTTTGCAATTGGGAAACTGGTAGTGAGCCTTGACATACTTTCATCTTTGTTTTGAACAAAACTGACATTGACCCATCTTAGAGAAACAAAACCCAAAAGTAATGAAATGCAATGACCTTGAGAGTTAAGGATAAAGAGAATCCAAAATCGGATGACTTATGAAAAGGAAAGAAAAGGAAAAGAGACTTATCTGAGTGGAACAGCTGGTACCATTGATCATGACATGCATTTCGGACTAATCGGTCCAATCCGTCCAACCAATCAACTTTCACTTGCCATGCTTTTTGCCCCTGAGTTCCATAACCTGATTTCTTCAACCAAACCCTAACCTTGTTCATCCAGCGATGTCCTGAATGGTTTTTACCCACAAAACCCCTCTTATTTGTTCATCTGAAAACTCACTTTCGCCTTAAGGTGCCCGCGAGGCTTTTCACCAATAATACTCTCTCATTTTGATTTCTCTCAACTCACTTTCGCCTTACGGTGCCCGTGAGTGTTTTCACCAATAAGACTCTCTCATTTTTTATTTCTCTCAGCTCGCGTCGCCTTACGGTGCCTCTGAGGGTTTTCACCGATAAGACTCTCTCATTTTCATCATTTTTCTGCTTGGACCAGAGTGTTGTCCCTGACATGGATTACCTCTTCTTGCATGACTTGGCATTTCTTGAAGACTGATAAGAAGGTCTTTATTTGGACCGTAATGCAGGCTTTTTGACATGGTTAGAAAGAAAGGGTATCAAAGTCACAAAACAATTCAAATGGGTTCAAAATTATAACTTTCGGAATCAAATCTCTTGCACAACCGCAACTTCTATCACAGTTTCTTTCTTTGGGGACTTTTGGATTTTTATTTTGGTGTGACTGAACCTCAGAGAGAGGCTGCCTACGTATCTTTCGGAATCAAGTCGAACGTAGTTCATGTCACAAAATTACTTTGTTGTTGTGATCTTTCTTTCCATTTTTCTCTCTTTTTTTCTTCTATTTTTCTTTTTCTTTTTCTTTTTCCTTTTTTTCCTTTTTCTTTTTCCTTTTCCTTTCTTTTCTTTTTTCCTTTTCTTTTCTTTCTTTTTGTTCCTTTCTTCCTTTCTTTTTCTTTTTCATTTTTATTCTCTCGCTCTTCATTATTTCCTTTCTCTTTTTCTTCACTTACTTTCCGCGCTTGTGTTTACAAATTTTGTCACTGATTCCAAAAGAGGGTTATGAAAGAAAATAAATAAGGCTCAAAGAGATAACAAAGGATAAAGTGTTTAGATAGTAGAACAAAATGCCCTCATCATTCCAATGTTCAGGACATGCCAAATACAAACAAATACAATTAATTCAAATGAAATCATACATAATATCTCTTGACCGCATCGGTGTTGATGGCCATTTCAACACATTTGCCTTCTATGCCTGTCAAATACAAAGCACCATTGGACAACACTCTCGTTACGACGAACGACCCCTGCCAATTTGGGGTGAACTTGACTTTGGCCTCGGCCTGATGTGGGAGAATACGCCTCAACACCTGCTGGCCCACTTCAAACTTTCGCGGGCGCACCTTCTTATTATATGCTCTAGCCATTCTTTGTTAATACAACTGACCAAGACACACTGCTGCCAATCTTTTTTCATCGATCAAACTCAATTGTTCCAAACGGGCTTTGACCCATTCATCATCATCAATTTCGGCTTTTGCGACAATCCAAAGGGACGGAATTTCTACCTCCGTAGGTATCACTGCCTCGGTACATACACTAATAAATAAGGAGTCGTCCCTACTGAAGTATAGACAGTAGTGCGATAACCCAATAATGTAAAAGGCAACTTTTCATGCCACTGTCTAGAACTCTCCACCATCTTTCGGAGTATCTTCTTTATATTCTTGTTGGCTGCCTCAACTGCTCCATTTGCTTTGGGGCGATAAGGAGTGGAATTATGATGTGTAATTTTGAATTATTGGCATACCTGTTTCATCAGATGACTATTACGATTAGCCCCATTGTCTGTAATGATCACCTTTGGTATCCCAAACCGACAAATGATATTTGAATGCACAAAATCAACCACTGCTTTCTTGGTTACCGACTTGAATGTTGTAGCTTCGACCCATTTGGTGAAATAATCAATGGCCACAAGAATAAACCTGTGCCAATTTGATGCTGCTAGTTCAATTGGCCCAATGACATCCATCCCCCACGCAACAAAAGGCCATGGTGCAGACATTGTGTGTAATTCCGATGGTGGAGATTGAATCAAATCTCCATGCACTTAACACTGATGACATCTACGCACAAAACTGATACAATTTTGCTCCATAGTAAGCCAATAATAACCTTCTCGGAGAATCTTCTTTGCCAAGACGTACTCACTCATATGTGGTCCACAAACCCCTGAATGTACTTCAGTAATGATAGATGTGGCCTATCTAGCGTCTACACATCTCAACAAACCATGATCTGGAGTTCTTTTGTACAATACCCCTCCACTAAAGAAAAGTCCACTTGCCAAATGCCGAATTTCTCTTTTTTGATCCCTTGTGGCCTGTACTGGATACACTCCCATTCTAAGGTACTCTTTAATATCGTGTAACCACGTCTCCCCGTCAAGTTCTTCTTCCACCATATTACAGTAGGCATGGTGATCGTGGACCTGAATCTGCAGAGGGTCCATATAAGCCTTAATTGGATGATGCAACATTGATGCCAACGTAGCCAAAGCTTCGGCAACTTCATTATGAATCCTTGGGATATGCCTGAATTCTATTGACTGAAACCATTGACAAAGATCATGCAAACATTGTCAGTACGGTATAAGCTTTAAATCTCGTATTTCCCATTCTCCTTGAATCTGGTGCACCAGAAGGTCCGAGTCACCCTTGACCAAGACTTCCTGGATGCCCATATCTATAGCCAACCTCAAACCCAAGATGCATGCCTCATACCCGGCCACATTATTAGTGCAATAGAAGCGAAGCTGAGCCGTAACAGGGTAGTGCTACCTTGTTTCAAAAATAAGTACTGCTCCTATCCCAACACCTTTCATATTGACATCCCCATCAAAGAAAAGTTTCCATCCTGACTTCTCCACTTGTTCCAACTCATCAACGTGCATTACCTCTTCGTCGAGGAAGTATGTCTTCAGAGGTTCATATTCTTCATCTACAGGATTCTCAGCCAAATGATCAGCCAATGCCTGTGCTTTCATTGCAGTCCGGGTCACATAGACAATGTCGAAATATGTGAGCAAGATTTTCCACTTTGCGAGCCTTCTCGTGGGCATAGGCTTCTGAAAGATGTACTTCAACGGATCCAACCGAGAGATGAGGTAAGTGGTATAAGATGACAGGTAATGCTTCAGCTTCTATGCTACCCAAGTTAAAGTGCAACACGTTCTCTCAAGCTGAGTATACTTAACCTTGTAAGCTGTGAACTTCTTGTTGAGGTAGTATATGGCCTGCTCTTTCCTGCCGGTGATGTCGTGCTGACCTAGCACACATCCAAATGAGTTGTTTGAAATCGTCAAATACAGAATCAAAGGCCTCCCTGGTTCTGGCGGGACCAACACTGGTGGGTTTGACAGATACCCTTTTTTCTTATCAAATGCTTCTTGACATTCATCTGTCTACATGACCACGACATCCTTCTTTAACAGCTTGAAGATGGGCTCAGAAGTTGTCGTAAGCTGAGCAATAAACCTACTGATATAATTCAACCTCCCTAACAGACTCATCACCTCGGTCTTGTTCTTCGGAGGAGGCAATTTTTGTATGGATTTGATTTTTGATGGGTCCAATCCGATACCTCGACGGCTGACTATAAATCCCAACAATTTTCCAGATGGAACACCGAAAGCACATTTCACAAGATTGAGCTTGAGATTGTACCTGCGAAGCCTTTGGAAGAACTTTCTTAGATCCCAAATGTGGTCAGACTGCTCCCTGATCTTTATAAATCAATAATATACACCTCGATCTCTCTGTGTATCATGTCGTAGAATATGGTTGTCATCGCTCTCATGTAGGTTGCCCAAGCATTTTTCAACCCAAATGGCATGACTCTGTAGCAGTACATTCCCCATGGTGTGATGAATGCTGTTTTCTCTGCATCTTCTTCATCCATTAAAATCTGGTGATAGCCCGCATAACAATCCACAAAAGAACCAATCTCATGTTTGGCACAATTATCAATCAATATATGGATGTTTGGTAGTGGGAAATTGTCCTTTGGACTTGACTTGTTGAGATCACGATAATCAACGCACACCCTGGTCTTTCCATCCTTCTTTGGCACAGGCACAATATTAGCTAACCAGGTGGTATACGTGTGACACGAATGACGTTTGCGTCAAACTGCTTGGTGACTTATTCTTTGATCTTTACACTCATATCAGTTTTAAATTTCCTTAGCTTCTGCTTGAAAGGGGGGGATGCTGGGTCTGTGGGCAATTTGTGAACCACTAAATCAATGCTTATACAAGCATGTCGTCATATGACTATGCAAAAATATCTTTGTATTCAAATAGTGCCTTAATTATCTCTTCTTTGAGCTGCGGTTCAAGATGGACACTTATTTTAGTTTCCCGGACGTTATTATGATCCCCTAAGTTGATTGTTTCTGTATCATTCAGGTTAGGTTTGGTTTTTTTTCAAAATGGCTTAATTCTTTACTGATTTCCTCAAAGGCTTCCTCATCATCATATTCCACTTCGTCATCACACTAAATCTCTTGTATTATTATTTCAGAATTAGATTGGCATTTAAGACTGGGCCAGAGATTCTTTATGCATGTGATGTCATTGGAACCAGCATAAAAAGAACTATGCAAGAAAGAAAAGAAAAACAAATAAAAATAAAAATATCAGGAATGGGAAAAAGGGAAATTGCATTTCATTGAAATTTAAAGATAACAAGGTTTAACTCATCCAAATAGACAGAACATAGCATCTGAATTACAACCCTGGAAATAATCCAGATTAAACTGAAAGAAAAATCAAAGCCGTCTACCAAGACTCCCTCCGAGTAAGAAGAGGAGTAGCTTCCCAATTGTTGATCTTTGCACAAGGCCCCACAAATTGCACATCTGCTTTGCTTGATCATTCTCCAGCTTCCACCATGTTTACCTCATTGAACAACCTCTCGAACTCTTTATCCAAATCTCCATCACCATCGATCAATGAACCTGGAACTGTTGACATTGAGCTCTTTCTGGTACTAGGCCTGTCAAATGATCTGGACAGCCGCGAGATGGGGTTTGGAAGAACCCATGCTCTTTGTTATAGCTTTCTGGCTCGCCTTATATCCACAGCTATAGGCCTAAACCCCAAATCAAATGTATCCAAGTTTTTGGGAAGAGGCACTGGTTGTATGATGCCTTGCAGAGAAGCACCCAAACCCTTGCCAGGTACGAACCCATTCTTCAACATCTCTAAAGCCACCATAACTGATGCGGTTGCTACTTTTAGGGATTGGAAAAAGCTCACCTTATGGTATCTTTTCAACTGATACTGTGTCAAGGACTTGATAGACCCGTGGACCCTTGTCGTCTTCAGCTTCGATGAAAGGCACAATTGCATTATCTAGGGCACACAGATTATCCTTACCGTGCACCACAATTTCCTGTCTGTCCCATTCACATTTAACTATCTGGTGCAAGGTGGATGGCACTGCCTTGGCTGCATGAATCCAGGGTCGCCCTAGCAAAAGATTGCAAGAAACTGCCACATCCAACACTTGGAATTCCATAGTGAAATCAACAGGTCCTATTGTCAATTCTAGTACTATATCACCCACTGAATCTTTGCCCCCACCGTCGAACCCTCAAACACAAATGCTATTTTTGCGAATTCTATCACCGTCCACTTTCATCTTGTTCAGCGTGGAGAGAGGGCAAATGCTTGCACTAGATCCATTATCGATCAGAACTCGGGTAACCACAGAATCTTTACTCTTTGCCGTCAGATAAAGGGACTTATTATGCTCAGTACCTCCATGGGAAACTCATCATCGGAGAAGGTAACTTTGTTCACCTTGAATATTTTGTTTGCTATTTTCTCCAAGTGATTTACCGATATCTTGTTGGGAACATGAGCCTCATTCAATATTTTCATCAGCGCCCGACGGTGCTCATCGGAATGGATTAATAATGAGAGCAACGAGACCTGTGCAGGGGTATTTCTCAACTATTCTACAATGGAATAATCTTGCACCTGCATTTTCCTCAAGAATTCTTCTGCTTCTTCCTCAGTTACAGCTTTCTTCACTGTCGTAGGATAATCTTTGGCAGTTTTGGCTTTTCTCAACTCTTCAGGGGCAAAGCATCTCCCTGAGCGAGTCAGACCGTGGGTTTCACAAACTACTTCTTTTACTTCTTTCCCTTTATACATCACTGTCACTCGACCTTAATTCCACGGGATGGCCTTACCACTGATTTCTGGTAGCTGATTCACTGGCTTGATGATAACAGGCTCTATGCGAGCACCTTCCACGATTACAACGGGCTTGGTAGTTGCCCCTAGCACCACCACTTTGGCTTGTTCTTGTTTCACTGCAACAACGCTCGAAGATTCCTTCTGAACCACCACAACTGGTTTACTACCTGTCTCTTTCACCTTGATCGATGTCTTCCCATTAGTTGATTCCTCAATTGGCTTGATTTCACTAGCCCTGATCATTATTACAGTCTGTGAGCTCCTTTTTGCATTAGCTCAATCATATAGGTCTCATGATGGGTTGGCAACAAATTCTGATTGATATTGGGCGTCTCCGGATCTTGAACCTCAATTCGGCGGGTATCAATGAGCTCCTGAATAGCTATTTTCAATTTCCAGCACTTTTCTCTGTCATGCCCCGAAGCCCCCGAACAATACTCACAACTCAACGATGATCATGGTTTCTTGGAAGGGGATTTGGCAACTTAGGCTCAATTGGACTCAGCATTCCCAACTATCTCAGCCTGTGGAATAGACTGGTATATGACTCTCCCAAAGGGGTGAAAGTTTTCTATTTCTACGTCCTTTCCTGCTTGAAGGTTTGGTTAGACCGGAAACCTGCTCCAGGGGGGTTTCTGTAGGCTCTTAAAGGTGGGTAAGTGCTTTGGGGAGTTGGATAAGTATTTTATGGGGTTGGCGCGCACCATTGCACATAGGTAGGAGGTTAGTGTATGTTTGGGCATGATAGAGAGATAAGTGGGGATCGGGAGATGGGTAATAGTGTTGTGGTGGGCTATATAGAGTGTGAGGGTAAGTTTGGGGGTGGGGTCGAGGTTGGTTATAGTACGGTGATGGGCCCCTGGGCCAAGCTCTTGACTCAACTATTTCAACATCCTCTTTCTTCTTCTTTCCCAATACACCTCCAGTGCCGCTTTGAATAGCCTGGGTGGTTGCCTTGATTTCTGAGTAGCTCATGATTTTGTTGGATTTAAGTCCTTCCTCCACCATGCTTCCCATTTTTACCACTTCGTTAAATGATTTACCCAGTGCTGACACCAAGTGACCAAAATAGGTGGGCTCCAAAGCCTGCAAAAAGTAATCAACCATTTCACTTTCTTTCATTGGAGGGTCGACCCTTGCTACTTGTTCCCTCCAAGGGAAACCGTATTCTTTGAATCTTTCCCTGGGATTTTTCTCAGTGACAAACGGTCTTGGACAATTTCGAGATTATACTGAAAATGACATGCAAACGCTTGAGCCAGATCATCCCAAGTGTACCACCGACCATGATCTTGTCGGGTGTACCATTCCAAAGCCGAGCCACTTAAACTTTGATCAAAGTACGCCATCAATAATTCGTCTCTCCCACCGGCTCCTCTCATCTTTCTACAAAAACCTCTTAAATTGCCACGGGATCACCATGCCCATCATATAAATCAAATTTGGGCAACTTGAACCCTACTAGTAACTGGACATCTGGGAACAGACACAGGTCATTATAGGCCATGCTTACTTGCCCACCTAGCCCCTGCATATTCATGAAAGATTGCTCCAAGCTCTTGACCTTCCTAGTTATCTCTTCCTGTTCAGGATTCTTAGGAGGCTTCTCAATTTCTACTGAGAGGTCAAACTAAGTAGGGTAAGGACATGGCTCTGGTTCTTTGAAGGTTGGTTCTGGGGGATAATAATGATTGTAATAAGCCTGGAACAGAGGCTCACTAGAAGATCGATGCAATGCAGTAGGTGGAGGCACCACAAATACGGGAATGGTTGGTAGAGGAGGGTATGGAACTGGTTTGAGCGGTGGGGCTGGGGGTGTTTGGGAAGTTGTGCCATAGCATGGTTGGTAGGTAGAAAAGGCCGGGAATGAATTCACAGCGGGATAATCTTGAGGTTGAGCCAGTGGTGGGATATAAGCAGAGTTGGTGGGACAAACCAGTGGTAGATGCCCCTTTACCCAGGCTTGATACATTTCAGCCATTTGTTGCTTCAGCTTATACATCTCCTCTTTCATTGCGTTAACATCAACTTCTTCTACTTCTTTTGATGGGTCAATAATACTCGCCTCCAATTCTTGGTTAGTCATGTTCAACCTGCCTTTTGACCGAGCATTGTAGGAATGGGTTGCCAGAATGCCAGAGCAACTAACCACCTGCCTGGACTCAACATGAACAACAATTCCGTTAGCGGTTAGAGTTTTAACAGATTGGTAACCGCACATTTGGGGAACGAATGCACCCTAACAGTTAGTCATTTCTATTATGCATTAATTCAGCTGCTTGCGTCATCCGGACTTTTCATTTGCAAATTCCCGTACTCTTTCATCTCTTTTCCTTGCTTTTGCTTTTTTTTTCTCTCATTCCCTCTCTTATTGTTTCTTTCTCTCTATTTTCTTATTTTCCCTCTTTTCTTTTCCTCTCATGTTGTTTTTCCTCTCTTTTTCTTTTCTCTTTTGTTTCTTTTCCTCAATTTCTTTATTTTCCCCTTTTCTTCTCATTTCCTCTCATGTTGTTTTTCCTCTCTTTTCTCTCTCTTTTCCCTTTTTTTCATTTGATTAAGGTTGAATCCTATAGAGATTGCCTACATATCATGACCCCGCATGAATCAGACCAAGCATAGTTCTTGAAAATAAATGTAAAAGAGAAGAAAAATGTTTTGGGATTTTCAATTTTCATAAGTAGCAAATACTTTGATTACAAAGACTCCAAACTGACCGATTAAAACAACAAATAGACTCTGACGAAAAGAAGAAATATAGACTCCAAAATCAAATGACAGACTCTAGCGGAAAGAGAGTACAGACTTTAGCGGAAAGAGAGTACAGACTCCAACAACTGACAGACTCTAGTGGAAAAGAAATAGAGACTCCAACAACTGACTGACTCTAGGGGAAAAGTAATACAGACTCCAACAACTGACAGACTCTAGTTGAAAAGAAATACAGACTCAAATGATGATTGTCACACCTCTTTTTTATGGCGCTTTAACATACTCCGGCGAAAGGGATATATATATAGGCATAAAAAGAGTT
>MU783702.1:0-15331 GCA_026770625.1 Nicotiana glauca
TGAATCTTTTAAATAAAAGAATCCCGTTTCAACCGTCCTTTAATTGGAAAAACTCTTTTTATGCTTTTATATTCCTTTTGCCGGGGTGTAAGCGCAGTGAAAAAGAGGTGTGACAACAACAAAGCATCAACCTAACTACTCCTCCATGAGGACGGCGTTACTAAAATGCACACATCTGGCCTGATATAGAGCCATTATTCACATTAAGTCCATCCACCAACTTCAAGTTGATTCTGATCACAATGAACTAGTCTGACAACCTTTCAAGGGTCCATATAACTTCCTTTTTCTCATAACACACAAGAACAACTATCATAATTGGAGTAATCCTCCCTAGTTCACAACCCAATAGGCCAAGTGCCCTCCAGGCATGAATTTCTCAATTTAACGACACCATCACAACCTTCATACTTGGTTTACATCTTAAATCAATCAAGTGACTACATGTCATACTTATATAATCTTCTCGTGGGACACACTCCCACAACCTACCACAACAATATCTGGGGCGTACCTCCAGAACACCGGTCGCACTAACGTTGAAAAGCGGTCAAGAATCATTAACCAGGACGCAAAGCCCTTTTTGCAAAACATCGATCTCAGGTGACGTTGAAGACAATACCAACTCACCTTAAACATCGAAACTTCTTTCATACTCATCCAAGCTCATGACATCCTTGTCAAAATTTTCCTTCACTCGTGCCATTCTCGGCCTAATTTCCACAACCAGAACTGATTCGCCAGCATGCCTCATATTAGAACCAACATAGCATATAATCGTACAATAAACTTAATCAATAGAAAACTCCCCAACTTGGCTCAAAGCCATAGATCAAAACGCACTCAATAAATCATAACGCATATATTCTATTGTTGTCGTAATACCATAGTGAGATTAAACTCGCTCCTTCATAAACTTGTGGAAACATAAGTCATCTGGAATTTTAACTCTTCTGCAATTCTTGCATTCACACACACAGCAGTTAAGCCCACTCTCTAGGCGGCCCAATTTAGACTTCAACGCATATTCTTCACTTGTAAATGAGATCTTCTAATAGACAACATAAGGGTCACACCACCTTAGAATACTCCGTAGGAGATAACCCACCTACTTTACCTCCAATTAACATTTTGTATACCTTCCACTGTCATACACATTACACAGTCACTTAATCTTCTTGAGTCAAAACTCATACCGTAACATGAAATTTACTTCACTCCGAATAGGAGACATGAAAAGATTCTTCACGCACCCATAACTCGGGGCTACACATCTAATCATAATTAAAATCAAACACCTAATAGTTCATCTATCATCCTGCAACCCTTCTTTGTCACTTCCAAGTCATATAGATACATCTCGCAGTACTAACATACTCATCACATAGCTATCCAACCATCATTCTCACTAATAGGGACAATACCGAACATATAAGTTCAAAACACTTGCTCACCCAATCAGCACCTCGGTGCTTAAGCCATATGCAAAGATCCGGCCTCAAGTCCTCCAGACTAGCCTAATATCAAACTCACAGAGATAACGTCTTGCCCTTCGATCGGTGAATCACAAGCCATCGAGGAAACTTTGATACTAAGCGCTCGTTCGCGCGTACGAATGCATGGAAGGAATTCAAAGTGTTATATTTCAAGCTGAATCAAGGACGAACGATAAGAATTCAAGATTATGAAGTTTCCTAAATATTTCTGCAGCCTCTCGAGGATAAATACAGACGTCTCCGTACCGATCCGCGAGACTCTACTAAACCGGCTTGTGACTCGCGCGACCAAGTAACCTAGGCTCTGATACCAACTTGCCACGAACCCAACCCGGTCACGATGGTGCCCAGCATACTACTAGGCAAGCCCGACCTTGTTACCACAATTCCCGATAATTAAACAGATCTCAGATAATTAGCACAGTATATCAAAGACTAGAATTACTGATAAAGTGCGGAAATTAATAGAATACATAATACAGCCCCACCAGGACCCGGTGTCACGACCATGAGCCTCTAAATACAGAGCTATAATCCTAATACAAGTCTGTCTAAAATCTGGAAATACAGAATGTAAAGATAGAGATAGAAGGGAGAATCTTCGGCTGCGAATGCCATGCAGCTACCTCAAATACTCCCGGAGAATGTCTCTGAAGTGCTGGTCAAAACTAACTCAGCCTGTGAATGCCCTGGATCTGCACACAAGGTGTAAGGAGTAAAGTGAGTACTCCGACCCAGTGAGTAATAAAAATAAATACAATCCGAATATAAGAAAACACAGTAAATACACAAAGTAAGCTATAATCCAAATATACAGCAATGTATGGAACTGAACAGCTCAGCAACAATTAAAAATACAAATGCATGAATGCAATGCAATGCATATGATGGTACATTCTAGTACCCACTGTGGCACGCAACCCGAGCCACCCATAATCATTTAACGTCGACGGCGCTCACTGAGGGTGTGTACACACTCTGGAGGGGATCCTACAGCCCAAGCGCAATATCAAGCCATCACGCGGCATCAATCAAATCCTGGTTAGTGATTGTTACCTGACCCATTTACATCATATAGTGCCATTGTTTCCATTATTTCAAGTTCCTGCTGCGACGTGCAGCCCGAGCCACCCATAATGTTTCAAGTCACATCACACAGTACTATTGTTACCGCGCGCAGCCCTAGCCACCCATAATCAGTCCAGAAAACATCATAAGTCCCATGGGCATTTATAAAACAGTAGTTCTCAGCCCGAAATAACATTTAAAATATCATTTGAGTTTTCAAAACTTAGAAATATGGCTGAGTTTGCAAAACAGTATTTAAAACCTTGGACTGAAACCAAATGATATGCAAGTCATGCTAAAGCAGTAATATCAATCCCCGAAGGATTCTACAAGTCGGCACAAGGTCCCAAACATGGCATCCAGCCCAGTAAATATCAATAAAGTATATGTATCAATCACCAGTATAGTATAAATATCACGCGGGATGGACCAAGTCCCGATCCCCAATAGTAACTGACCCCGCACTCGCCATAGAGTGCGTGTCACGCCTCAATATAGCGTTACGATGTGAAAGTCCGGGGTTTCAAACCCTCAGAACAGCATTTACATCTATTACTCACCTCAAATCGGCTATTTCTTTAATTCGCAATGCCTTTGCCCTTCGAATTGATCTCCACGTGCGTCGAATCTATCAAAATCAGAACGAATATGTCACAATGCGTTATGGGAACAAAGCCAATTCAAAAGAATCAAAAAATATCAAGATTCTCGAAATCAGCAAAAACCCGAGCCCCGGGCCCACGTCCCAAAATTCAGAAATTTTTATATCAACGTGTTCCTTATCTCCCCACGAGTCTAACCATACCAAATTTAACAATTTCCCATATCGTTTCGACCTTCAAATCCTCAATTATATCCGAGAGGGTTTCTAAGTTTTTGTCCCTTAAATTCACGGATTAACGTTAAAACTTACAATAGATTCGAGTAATATAACCAAAATTTAGTTAAGAACACTTACCCCATTGTTATCTATGAAAATCTGTCCAAAAGTCGCCCTATCCGAGCTCCAAATTGCAAAAATGGAAAATGGGTTCGAAGTCCCATTTCCAAAACTTAACATTCTGTCCGGCACTGTTCCCGTCACTGTTCACATCATTGTTCACAGACATTGTTAACGTCATTGTTCACAGGAACTGTTCACGGGCGCTATTCACAGGCACTATTCAGTGGGTACTGTTCATGGCTACTGTTCACGGGGTACTATTTCTGCATTTTTCCTTAGTCTGAAATCACTCTGAAACACCTCCGAAACACTCTCGAGCCCTCGGGGCTCCTAACCAAACACATACACGAACTCAACAACATCCTACGAACTTAACCGTCCGGTCAAATCGCCAAAATAACGTCATATACCAGGAATTAAACTTTAAAATCCAAGAATTCTTTTAAATTTCATAAAACATCAAATTTTCCTTTTTTAGCCCGAAACACGTCAAACAACGTCCGTTTTCAACCAAACTTTACATAAAGTGATTAAACCATATATAAGACCTGTAGCGGCACCGAAACCAAAATATGGGCCCGATACCATCACTTTCTAATCAAATTTCATTTCCATTTTTCTTAAATATTTTCAGAAAATAATTTTACTCAAAAATTCATTTCTCGGGCCTGGGACCTCGGAATTCGATGATTCTTGTTCCTATGAGTCACAACTAATAATACGAACATAGAACTTCAATCAAAACTCAATTTGGAGATTGTTTGCTCAGTTAGATATCCATTTCGCTCGTTAAACAATTAACACATGTTTCGCGTCAAAAACCCAATCGCGACTTGATGAAATTAAACCAAACTTTCCAGATCAGTCCTATAATTCATTATCAAAATTCCAAAAGTCTCAAAATCAAATTTCGATCTCTAGAACTAAAAATGGACCTTTGGATCATTACATGTTTATGCTCAAAACGGAAAAAATCTTCCAAAAACTCTTCCAAAACTTATCCGAGCCTCATGGGACCCCAACCAAACATGCCAACATAATTCATAACATCATTCAAACCTGTTCCAATCATCAAAATACATCAAACAACATCAAATTACCTAAAACTCATCGAATTCAAGCCTAAGTTTCTAAAAACTTCCGAAATACACTTTCGATCAAAAACCAGACCAAACGATGTCCGAATGACCTAAAATTTTGCACACACATCCCAAATGACATAATGAAGCAACAGCAACTCTCAAAATTTCATTCTGACTCCAGGATCAAAATCTCACCTATCAACCGGAAATTGCCAAAATACTAACTTCGCCAATTCAAGCCTAATTCTACACCGGGCCTCCAAAACCACTTCTGATTACACTCTTAAGTCACAAATCACCTCCCGGAGCTAACCGAACCATCAGAATTTACATCCAAGCCCTATAACTCATAAGTCAATATCCGGTTGACTTTTCCAACTTAAGCCTTCTTAAAAGAGACTAAGTGTCTCATTTCTTATCAAAACCATTCCAAATCAACCTGATTACACAAGATACGGATAATGAAGCATAGAGAAGCTGAAAATGGGGAAAACAGGGCGGTAACTCATGAGACGACGGGTCGGATCGTCACAGGAACTATTAGGGTAACCTCCTTCTTCCATTCCTTATCGTGCGATATTTCTTCAGCTTGAAGCATATATCCTATGTTCTTTTGCATCCACTCATGTATGGAATTGCGTACTACGCTAATGATTTGGGATATCGTAAAAAGGGTATAAGAGGGCGAGGGTTGCTCAACCAATATTACCACGTGTCGATAAGAATCGAGGATACATATGCGCAAGGAGATCTTTCAGTTGTGCGCATGGAGGTGCATCAGATCTCGATATCTGGTTGATGAGTACAGTCTTAAAAAGGTTTAATTGGTTGCCTAATCATTACATGTGGGTGTAAATCTAAAAATATACTTGGTTGTATTAGAGACTATGTGTTTCGTATGGAATTTCTATTTAGCAAATGGTACTTACTAACCAGCCAAGACACTAGAGGAAACGAGTTTAACCGTCACGAGGATGACATGAGCCAAAGAAATGGCTTGAGGTGTCTTATGAACGGTGTCGTACGAGCAATAAAGGTTAGTATTGTGAATCATCGTAATGTTTCATATGGCTTCGTGCCAGGTGAGGGGAGTCTACTATCAACGATCAAATTGTGGGGTCATGTGTTATGTCAATTTTGGCTTGAGATGTATTTATGTGGTATTGAAAGGTTTTCCAAAACTTGTATACGAATAAGAGCTGAGATTTGAATGGGGTGATGATGGGACTTGAGATATTACCGCGTCCTTAATACTTCTATATTTCAGTATCAGCGGGGTCATGAAAACATATTCAGTATACTCGTAGTGCTTAAGTTAATCACAACACTCGCGTAGGGCAATCATCTTTTAATGTACCAGTGGCATAGGATTCCTACAATGGTTATCCTAGTTATCCGGCACAGGCTCAGTAATAGAATTTGGACCGTAGAATGGTTGTTATGAATATGGTGATACTAGGAACATCATGAGAAATTGTCTCAGACATGGGAGAAATCTGTTCCATCAGAGCACACGTGTCATGTACTCCATTACAGTTACTACTCTGCTTACATTACCAATTAGGGGTATAGAAAAAAAAATGGTTAGATGGATCCTAAGAGGTGGAGGCCCGACCCATTGATATATTTGCTATGGTATAGCTGAGGTCGCTACACCATATGGTGTCGTTACAAGTACGATCTCGAGTTATTATAAAGTAACAATTTTCGTAACTTGATTCGGTTCTGAGTATCGAGGCAAGTCGTCCTAATATGCTCCAATCATGAATGAACTTTGTAATCCAAAAATCTACTTATGTGAGTACTCCTATTTGGAGATTATATGGAGATAGTTATATTTATCATTATGTGTTAGTCACATAAAATAGTTGTGATGTGATTTCAGGAGAAAAAAAAATTGATTTAAATTGCGAATTTTATTCCCTATCTGTGTGAGGGTTTATTATACGTTGTAATTTTGTTTGACGGAATTTATTTAAAAGAAAAAGAAAGGGATGAAAAATTTTAGTTGGCACAATGTGCATATTACTTGTGG
Source organism: Nicotiana glauca (assembly GCA_026770625.1). Lineage (NCBI taxonomy): Eukaryota > Viridiplantae > Streptophyta > Magnoliopsida > Solanales > Solanaceae > Nicotiana > Nicotiana glauca. The sequence continues at coordinate 6,625 of MU783702.1, forward strand.
TACGGAGTTGAGGACAAGATCCTCGTAATTTTTTTATATGATGTGAGATATTTAAACCAGCTACAGGTTGTGGTGGATGTTATATAAGGACGAGGTCCTTTTGGTGAAAAATTTATGTGTTTAAAGTTCTTCCTTGTGAAATTAAAAAATTTGTACTATAGTACCTATAGGGAGCATGCCTATGAGGCTTATTTGAAAATTCTTGTATGAATATCTCTATGCATAATTTGCCAAATTGTATTGTAACTATAGAGTTGTTTCCCACAAGATAAGTGCCCAGGTGGCGTTAAATGTGACTCGTTAATTCGAGTAATTAATTTTGAGGTCTTCATGCCTCGTTGTTAGAAAGTGGAGGTTTGAAACGAGATTTTTGCTTGGCATGAGATTAACTGGCAATTTGTAATCGATCATGAATAACTATTAAGACCAGAGATGTGGTTATGGTCATACATATGATGTGTTTCATGTCCATATATCTTTATTATAATGTCACGCTTGTAATGCAGAGAGTAGTGTTATTGATATATACATTATGGGGCATTGTTGAGTTATGGATGTATTGTTATGAGTTGTTTGGGTGTTACTCTGACGGGTGGATAGTCCCAATTACAGGGGAGACTCTGCCGAAATTTCTGAGAAATTTGGGAGATAGAAAATTTTGGGATATTGAGATGTGCAAGGAAAGAGATGAGTTACGTTGTGTATTTGAGGACGAATAACCCTAAGTGGGGAAAAAGGTGAGCTCCATTAAAAGTTGATGAGGGTTGACATGAGAATAATACCGTGTGGTGATGTGAAAATCAGACCTATTGAAAAAGGATCGGAGTGTAAGAAATTTGGTCTTAAAGTTTAAAAGAAAAAAATATGGAGGAAAGGAATAATCTCAATTGAGATGGTATTGTCGTACATATTCGAATGCGGCAATGTGGGATCAATCGCGAGTTCTTTGTAACCTCTTCGGAATAATTCTTAGTACGTTCGAGGACGAACGTTTGTTTAAGAGGTGGAGGATGTAACGACCCAAATTTTCGTTTTAAGAATTCGCATTTCCGTTCAACGGCATAAGACCTTGAGAAGCTTCGTAATATGCATCACGACCCACATGTATGGTCGAGTTTGGCATTCATAAGATTCAGAGTTAAATATAAAGAAGAAGAAGAAAAAAAACAAATCTTATTTTTGAAGATCAAATAGAAAGAGTTGACCAGAGAGTTGACTTTTGAGTGAACGGTCCAGAAATGGAATGTTAACAATGTCAATAACTTCGTATGGTGATTTCGGACTTAGATGTGTGTCCGAATTTGGATTTGGAAGTCCACAGGACAATTCAGCGTGTTTTGGCAAAATAAGGAAGTTGACGTGTTCTAATTATATTAGTTTATATGTGGAAGAGGTCTATTACTATTATGAATACCAATCGGATATGGTATCAAGTGTACGAAACATACTATAAGTGATATGAGGTCTAAGGAAGGTCCTAAGTCTAAGCCAAGTTGAAAATTACATAATATATAAAATTTGCAAATGAGTACGCACAAGACCTCACTTTGGACAAGCATATCTACGTGTTTATAACGCGCTGTGTGATGCACAACCTATCAAATTAAAGCTCTCTGAGTATAGTTTCTACAGAATCAAACCGTTTATCATTTGAATGTGTATACAGAAAGTTATGACCATTTTACCGGACTTGTGTCATAACTGCGGCAGTTCAAGAGTTTTCTGCCCGCGAAAAATACCTAAAATACCCCTGGGCAGTGTAAAAACCGAAGGGGTATTAGATTTCCTCCATTCTTGGTCATTCAAGCTCGAATTTGGGCGATTCTAAAGGGGTTTTTCACGATTTTGACTTGGGTAAGTATTCTATATCCGTAAATGATTACATTTCATGAATCTATATCAATATTCATCGTTTATTTCGGATTTGGACGAAAGAAATTGAAGTTTTTGTAAAACTTTTCAAAAATAAAAATTTATGATTTGAAGGTCCATTTGACGTCGGAATTCAATAATTTTTGTATGGTTGAACTCGTATCGGAATGGGTTGTCGGATTTTATGAGTTTCGTCGGATTCCGATATGTGGGCCCCACGGGCAATTTTTGAGCTAAATTTTGGATTCTCATTCGAAATATTTATAAATTCATATGGAATTAATTCATACGATTTATATTGAGTATATTGAATTATTATGACTAGATTTGAAGCTGCGGACGAATTCGCGAGGCAAAGTCTTATTGGAATTTGAATTGATTGCAAAGCGAGGTAAGTGTTTGGTCTAACCTTAGCTTGAGGGATTAGGAGTTGTGTCCTATTTGTTAGGTGTTATTTGTGGAGTACGGCGTATAGGCAAGGTGACGAGTATCTATATGTTGGTGTCAAGTATGCCCGTGAGTCTTGTATTATAATTGTTATGACTCCGTTGTGGTTTATTGCGCTTCATGTGTTATTAATATTATTGTTCCATTGCCGGTATGTTTGCTTAATATTATTGTTCCCTTGTCGGGATATTTGTTTGATATTATTGTTCCCTTGCTGGGATGTTTGTTTTGATAGTATTGTTCCCTTGCCAGATGTTTGTTTAATATTATTATTCCCTTGCCGGGACGTGTAGGTTATTGTTGGTGCTCCCTTGCCGGAAATTAATTGTTTATTTGCATTCTCCCTACCCGGGATAGTTGAATTATTAATTTGTACCCTTGGTAAATCATTGTATTATCAAATTTCCCTTATTGATGATCCTCTCTCGAAACACTTATATGTTATGAAATGGGATCGTGTGGCACATCGACCACTTATATATTATGAAATAGGATCCTGTGGCACGTCGACCACTTATATATTATGAAATGGGATCGTGTGGCATGCTGAACACTTATATATTATGAAATGGGATCGTGTGGCACGCCGACCACTTATATGTTATGAAATGGGATCGTGTGGCATGCCGACCACTTATATATTATGAAATGGGATCGTGTGGCACGCCGACCGCCTATATATTATAAAATTGGATCGTGGGGCACGCCGACCACTTATATATATAAAATGGGATCGTGTGGTACGCCTACCACAAGATATAATAAAATAGGATCGGGTGGTACGCCTACCACAAGATATACTAAAATGGGAGCAGGTGGTATGCCTACCACGAGATACATGAAATGGGAACGGGTGGCACGCCTGCCACGAGATACAGGAAATGGGATCGGGTTGCACACCTGCAACAAGATGTGAAAAGGAATCGAAATCTGCCTTTGTTTTCCTTATTCTTGATAGTGGTTCGATTTATTGATTTCTCGTATTAAAGGAACTAATTCATTCGATATTGTACTTCAATTGAAAAGGGTTATCAAAAGATTTCTAAAATAACTTCGTCTTTTTTTGTTGATTTCCTATTTGGGTTTATGTTAAGAGAATGAGTCTTCTTTGAACATTCTTAATTGTATTGGGTTATGGACCCTATGAATTGAGTAACATGAGAATGTCGTTGCGAAATGTGATACAGAAACATGTGGGCACAAGGTTCCGGAAAAAATATGATGATTTTTATTAATGACAGATTATGATATATGCTCGAGGTGCCGGGGAAAATATTATGGTTTTATTTAATGGCACGTGAGTTGTCCGTGCGGTTGTAATATAAATATGGCCACGAGATGCTATAAAATATGAAAGTGGATCGAGGCCTATATTATTATGATTATGAAATGAGGCGTCACAAGGTGACCTTTACTCGAAAGAATTATATTCGAAAGATACTTATTTGAAAGATATTTATTTGAAGGAAATATATTCGAAATATATATATTCATTGAAAAGCATATTATCTCAGAGATTATTACTTGAAGGATTTAAAGGCGAAAGACTTATATCTTAAGGACTTCATTAATTGATTGTACTTGTATTTATTGTTTGTTGAGAAACAATTATGTTGTCCTTGTTGCCTGCTATTTATATCACTGGTTGATCATTGTTGCCATCATTGTTATCTGCTTCCTATTATTTTGTACGCTATCTTGCACATGTTTATTTGGTAGTCTAGTCCTAGCCTCGTCACTACTTCGCCGAGGTTAGGCTAGGCACTTAGCAGCACATGGGGTCGGTTGTGCTGATACTACACTTCTGTACATTTTTTTGTGTACAGATTCAGGTATTTGATCGATAGTAGCTATTCGGCGCGGTGGAGACTCAAGGTAAACCTACTGCAGTTTTCGCAGGCTTCAGAGTCACCTTCTTATTTTATATTCTCACTACTGTACTTATTTTCTTACGGTTGTGTTTTGAAATGGTAGTGAAAAACTCTATAGAGCTTACGACTTGTACTACCGGGTTTTGGGAAGATGCTCATTGTATAAGAATTCTATTTCAGGAGAATTTTAGATGTTATTATTCATGGTTGTTATTCCGAAATTATTAGGCTTACATAGTCCTTAAGACTAGGTGCCATCACGACTCCTTCGGAGGGAAAACTGGGTCGTGACAGTTTTGTTCATCGCGAACGCGATGATCATCCCCCGTTCGCGAAGAAGGCTTTTAAAGCCTAGGCAGAATGTGTTTTATAGCCCTTGTCCGCGACTTTAGGTCTATTTTCTCCATTGTTGAGCAATATTTGGAGCTTTTGTGAAGGATTTGAAGAGGAAATCGAAGGGAATCACTTGGAGGTAAGATTTTTGAACTCAATACCGATTCTTGTGTGAATTCCACCTAATTAATCATGGAATTAAGCCTAAAATTGAAGAGCTAAGGCTTGGGAATTTGAAACCAAACATTTGGGATTTGAATGGTCATTTGTGGATGGATTTTGATGTTCTTTGTATGTATGAACTCGTGGGGAGATAAGGAATTCGTTGATGTAAAAAATTTTGAATTCCGAGACGTGGGTTGGGGGGTCAGGTTTTGAGCAATTTTGGTATTTTTGATGTAAATTGGATATTTTGGAGTGAGCTTTGTTCCCTTAGCATATTTTAATGATTATGTACTGATTGTGGTTAGATTTGGTGCATCTGGAGGTTGATTCGTGCGGGCGAGGCATCGCAGGCTAGAGTTTGGACTGGATCGAGGTAAGTAATGATTCTAAATACTGTCCTGAGGGTTTGAAACCCCGGATTACACATTGTTGTATTATTTTGAGGTGACGCACACGCTAGATGACGAGCGTGGAGTTGTTCACAGTTGGGGATTGTGACTTGGTCCGTCCCGTATGATTGTTAAGACACGTATTTGATTTGAAACCCTATGATATTCCATGTTCTAGAGATTGATATTATATCTTGGGTTGTATGCCATATTTGGGGCCTTGTGCCGACCTGCTAAGACCCTTAGGGGCACTTTCACTACTTTTCCTCACTCTAATTGTTTTGAACGTATATCCGCAGTCATGTTCTACCTGCTTATTGTTCAAATCTAGTTTTATTATTTTATTTCTTAAATGTGAAAAACTGTTTGGGCTGAGTTCCCTATTTTACTGATGGTCCGAGTGATCGTGAGGTTGATGACTGAGATAGACCGAGGGTCTGATTGTGAGGTTGAAGATTGAGATAGACCGAGAGTCTGATTGCAAGGTTAATGACTGAGAGAGGTCGAGGGCCTGGTTATGAGGATTTTGTATTTATGAATCGGGCTGCACGCTGCAGCGATATGTTGGATCGGGCTGCACGCCACAGTGATATAGCGCTTGGGCTGTAGGAGCCCCTCCAGAGTCTGCACACCCCTAGTGAGTGCAATCGACTATTTATATGGATCGGGCTGCACATCACAATGATATATGGATCGAGATGTACGCTCGAGCATTGATTGGTAAAAGTTGAGTCACGAGTGACCGAGAGGGTAGCCCGAGGGGCGATAGATATATACATGCACATGAGTGATGTTTTCCTGAGGGTCCTGATTATGGACTTATTGATTTTCACTTCTCTTTAGAGTGAGTTTCTATCGAATATGTTGATTTAATGACTGTTTTCACTCATCTTTATACTAAGCCGTTGTCGAAAATATTAGATAAATATTTTTAAATAACTTTTATTTAAGATGGGGTTTATGAGATGTTAAGAACTTAACCACTGATTTGGCTTTTTGTTATTTCCACTGAGATTTCCTTGTTATGAGGTGTTTATGACTCCTGTTTTGCCCTAGTGGCTGTTTACGAACTATGTTTTGCTTGAGCGATCGATTATGGTTTTCAGCTCTTTTATTAAAAACAAATAGTATTGAACCCCTACTGAATCTGTCGGGATGCATTTTAGATGATTTTTTCCAAAAGCTGGATTTTAAAACAGGCGATTGACTCGTATTCTAATTTAGCAGCCTGTGTGCTTATTGAGTTTAACATAAATGTGAATTCATTGTTTCCTACTGCTCAGCCTTTATTTACTTTTATTACTTACTAGGTTTGAGTACTCACATTACTGCCTGCACCTCGTGTCCAAATTCAAGTATTTTGGAACCCGGTAGCGGGTGTTTGTTGCTCAGACGCGGAATCATCAGAGTTAGCAAGGTGGTTGCACGACGTTCGCAGCACCGCTTCCTTTTTCTCATTTTCATTTTTGTACTTAGTATATTTTACTATTTTTTTTGTTTATTCAGACCTTGGTAGATGTTCATGACTTGTGACACCCCAATGTCGGGCTTGTATAATTATTTTGCATTTTTTTTAAATGTTTATTTTGAGATTAACCGTTTATAATTGGTATAAAAACAACTTTTAATGAAAAATAGTTGACTTGGGGATTTGTGTCGGCTGGCCTTGTTTTCATGAGAGGCGCCATCACGATCGGGTTCGGTTTAGGGCCGTAACACATCAACATTAAGGTGAATCAATAATGTATGGGTAAAAGATACAAAGTATGAGATGAGATTAGGCCATTAGTCTTAGAATGAGCAGAAATGAAGAAGTATTAAAAGACTTAGCTTTATGCATATAGGATAAGCAACGAGAGTTGGAGTGAAATATACATAACTTATAGTAACGATAAATCTAGGTAAGATTTATGGTATATTATGACTTACTTAGATGCAGTAAAGTTATGCGGATAGATAATCAGGCATATGAAATAAGATATAGCAATATTCATAAATTCGACAAAGTACCGAGGGAAGAACTTCAGTATACCTATAGATACCTAGAGGGACATCTTATTAAGATTTGTACATGGTTACAAAGTAAGTCCTAGATATTGGTTAAAAGATGGAGGAAAAAGGAAAGAAGAGTCGCATAGGCGCACTTACAAAGTCAGAGTCGTATAGGCTGCATGATAAAAGGTAGCAACAGTTACAAGATCGGAAGAATTCCGACAACGAATTGTGATGTGAGAAAGAGGCCTAAAGGGAAAAATGCACTGGCCTTTGGGATTCATTCACAAAACAGTTTCCTAGATGGCAAAAGGAATATCAAAGTATTTACCAAAGCTATGGGGTATGAGAATGATAAGTGCATCAGTCAACATTCGAGGATGAATGTTCAAAATGGGGGAATGATGTTACACCCGATGTTTTCATACGTGGAAGTACGCCATAAATAAATTGATGGAAGCTCGAAAAATGAGATGCTACATCCTGCATTTTCGTCCGTTAAAGTTTCGTTTTAAGTTAATCTACGTAAGTTTGGGAATGAGATTATAATTATTATGATATTTCAAGCAAATGATAAGTAAGTTCATGAAGGTGAGAGGGTAAGTAAATCGATGAGAATAAATTTCACCGAAGTTTGGCATTTCGAGATAAAATGCGATCCAGACTATAAATACCTGGTATTTATGGACTAATACCATGCAAGGTACCATATGACCACGGTAGTATGGTGTATAAAGTATATTAAAAATAAATAAAATTTTAAATAATTTTAGATAATTTTTAATTATACAAATAATTGGTTAATTTCCGGATAGCGAGATATTACCTAATTAATTATTTGTTGGATAAAATTAAACAACCACGTGGCAGCAAGCCACATACCTATAGTGGCAAACTAATGTATTAACCACAAGCACTACCTGATCCTACGTGTAAAAAGACATAGAAGTTGGCAAACGTAGTTAGATGTAAAAAACTACAAAATGTGTTAAACGTATTAAAGGTAAACCACTACAAAACATTTCATTTCTAAGGCATTACATAAGGAGGAAAACGTTATGTACTCTTAGAATCTCTTTCAAACGTTATTCTCAAAGACGTTGAACAGATCCTATAAGTTTCAATGGCTCCAACAAGATATAGCAACGTAAAATTCTGCGGTTCTAAGGGAGTACGGTTTTCTTTTTTTTTAAGAATATGGATTTTTCCCTACTTCAAGTATATTAAGACTAATCCCTTCCTTCATTCTGGCATGATCTCTTAATTACATAAGTTTGATACAGAGACATAAAGAAAAATTCATATCTCGAAATTTACGTATATTTTGTTAGTCTCGCAAGTTATGTATATTTTTCTAGTTTTCTTAGTTACAATATTCTCCTCATCGGGACTTGATATTCAATTGAGTATTTTCTTTTTCCAGTCAATATATCAAAAAGTATATATATATATATATATATATATATATATATATATATATATATATATATATATATATATTTTAAAGATGATATATGACTCTAACTTAATTTTGCGGATACGGCCTTTCGCCAGTTCCGCAAGGGAATATTTCAAGGCTGTGCCCACAAATTATTTAAAATGACTCAAAGTGGCTATTCTTGCAAAAACGGCCTTCCG